>JASDQU010438165.1:66242-83228 GCA_032191745.1 Picea mariana
CAAGTCACTAATCTAATTTTGCATTGGAGATATAAATTACTTGCATTGATACACCTGATTTTGAGAGATATTGAAATCGTTCATGTTGGAAATTTCCCTTGGTGTCTTAAGCTTGCTAAAGCCACTAAGGCGTCTTGATTGACCTAGCGGTTCTCTTGTTACAATCAACTAAAAGCTACATCCATTAGGGCTGCAGCAAAACATATTCAATCTCTCATTTTAACTTGCTTTTCAACCGTGGAAATTACTTGTAAACTTGTACTTTTATTCTACTATTTATTGTCTATCTTTTTGACACTTTACTTATCAATTTTCGTGGTTGGAATTTGCTGCTGTAGCAAATCATTGCTACAGCCACTTGGCTGTTACAATAATTCTCTGAAAACACTATCTAACAGCCCTCTTTTACCATCAAAGTTTGTGCTTGAATATTGGAAAGTTATCTACTGATTTAGTGCTTCAATGTCCAACAACTAATTGATAATTTTGATGGTTAAATCTGCAGTAACTAGTTCTTATTCTTTCTAATATATATTCTTCATTACTGCTGCAATATAGGACAGAAAGTTTCACTTGTTTGTCCACTTGATTTTTGGGCTTGTATCTCGATTGTGTGTCTTGTCTCGGGCAGGTGTAACACTTTGGTGCAGGTACTCAAGTCTCTGGCAACCATTTACCATCATCAAGACTCATTTCCAAGCAGTCATACTTCTTCCATCATTGACCTAAGGGGTTCCTCTCAAAATCTCTTCATCCTCCGTCTCAATCCCCCTAGGGTCACCCAGGATTCGCCACTTGAGGTGATTTCATCATCTCTAAAGCGAGGAGAGTACCTATCTAAGGTGACAGTGGGTAGGTATTCCCACAATTCTAGCCATCTTGTGGATTGGGTTGTGCTTTGCCCAACCTACAATTTGTGCGATAACAAGGAATACCTCCCGATGCTACAAAAACATCAACACTCCTTAGCAAGGGAGGTATTCTATCCACCATCACCTAGAAGTAACTTTATCTCCCACACTGGAAGTGATTTTGCCTCCCACACTAGATCCGCTACCACAACTGCTCCCTCTGACACAGAAACAATTCCCACTGTATGACTTGGACCCTTCCTGCTCCTAGAAGCCACCCACTTCTAAGCATCCTACATGGCCATCTCAACCCATGACACCTTCTTGACAGTCTTAGAAGACTCCTTTCTCCCACATGAACCTAAAGGTTGACTTCCTCTGGACGTCTGACTCTCCCTCTGAGCCACTTGACTTCCTCTGAAGTTTGACTCCCTCTAAGACTGCACAACCTTCTTCCCATTGTTCTTCAGTGTAGGATTTCTTGTTAGCCTATATAAGTCGCTCTCCCTAACTCTTAGAACCACCCCCGGGTCTGAGCTAGGTCCACTAGGTCGGAGAAGTGCCTTTCCCTTCCGAAACACAACTTTGAACCCCGTTTTCTCAATTGATGAGACTAAGAGCATGTTGCACCTGAGTTTCAATACCCAAAGCACATTCTAAACTCGCAACACCCCACCTGACTCCATCCTAAATGGTACAGTCCCAACTCCTTTCACTACATGCTAACTCTAATCGCCAATCCTCACATACAAATCAGAATTCCATATAGTCAAGCTCTCAAACACCTCTCGTGTCCTTGTCATATGCTTGGTAGCCCCACTTTCTAAGAACCAAGCAGCCTCACAAATGGTGCTCTCTAAAAGGTTGGAAACAAGAAGAAATCCATCCTCGAACTTCTAAGCCAACTCTTCCTCCTTGGACATGGCTGAAGAAGCCATCTCAGCTTGCTTCCCTTTCCCGCCCTTCTTCTTATTCGGACATTGGCTGGCATGATGGCCAAATTCGTTGCATGCACAACATCTCACTTTACTCAAGTCTTTCATCCCTTTACTCTTCTTCATCTGACTAGCAAGAGCATTCTCCTAATTGTCTCATTACTTTTAAGGCCATGACATTTGCATCCGCCTCTGAGTCAAGCATACAGTTGTTCAATTGTTTATTGTTCATTTGTAAGGAAATGTAGAAAGCTGGGTGCTCATCATAGTGTGGTCTGAAATGGTTAGCTTGTAACATTATAGGAGGGTCTACAGGTTCACCTTGTACTCTAAACAACTTCTCAACTTTGCTTCTCATCGAATGAATCTTAAGGATCTTTGTTAGAGGTACATGTACATTTATCTTTCCAAGACGCCATTTATGTCAATATTCAAATCAATGTCACTACTCTTTGGTAAAGTTGAACTAGGAGGAGGATTGTTTGTTGGTGGTGGAGGAGACCCTAGTCTCAAGAACCTAGGGTCACTGGGAGGAGCTTGAGGTGCACTTCTTTGTCTTTTGTACATGTGTAATTCCTTCTTCCTAACCTTCTCTCTTGATTCCTCATCTATTTTGTTTATGATCTCCATCCTAGCCTTCCTGGCTACCTCTCTTTTTCCTTCCTCAAGTTGTTCTGGTGTGATATTGAGGCACTCTTGGGGAGATATGGCAAATATAGAGTTTATGGTATCAAAGACATTCATATGAACTGGTTCCCCATTATTCCTTGGGAATTCATGTTCCTGAAGTGAATCCCCACAAGCTAGGAACCAAGTAGTCTCTTTTTGACTTATAACATTTGAAGGATCTGGAGTGTTGGGACCCTTTGTTCATTCGAAGCCCTAGGTTTCCATGCTTGGTTTGATCTTTGAGGTGAGCCCCTGAAAAAAGGCTTGGTGGCTTGCTATTGTGACCTTTCCAAATTAGTGATCTTGTTCATCATTAGGGTTTGATTCTTGGCAAGGTCATTTGTTGCTTCTTCAATCCTTTCTGCCCATGGAGCGCTAATATCTTGAGTGGGCTCAACATTGTGTAACGTCCTTGGTTTGGAGTCAATCGTAGCTCTTGGGGCGTAGAAAGGTTCTACCTTACAGGTTGAAAGATTAGCCTCGATTTTTGCAGCCACCTGTTGGACCTCTTCAAGGGTCTTTGGAGCCTTGTCCCTAAGCATGTATCCAAAATGTCTTGAGAAGGCCCTCATGTAGAGTGAAAGAAGATGATCTTTTCCAGGGTGAAGTCTCCTAGGTATTTGTTGGAGCAACTTTTCAAACTTGGCATCAAATTCTTTGACAATTTCATTCTCTATCTTATTTATTTCAGTAAGTCGCATCAACAACAAGTTAGGATCCTCCTTAGCACCCTATCTTTTAAGAAAAGTCTCTTCAAATTGGTCCCATGTCTTAATGATTTTGTTAGGGAGACTATTGTACCACCTCCTAGCATCATCGGTGAAAGTGGATGAGAAGAGTTTCATCACCACATCTTCAGCATCATCACTCACAGAGTTAAGTTAGAAAAAGGCCCAGAAGTTATCCAAATGCTCTTCGGCAGTAGTCACATCATTACCAGAGAACTTGGGCAACCACTTTTCAACTTAGGAGGCATCTATCGAGGGTATCCTGGGATAGCAATGATGTTTAAAGGCTTGAAGATATTGGATACCCATTGCTTTTGAGCCATTGTAGATAAAGGAAGGTTTCCACCGAACAAAGACTTTACTACAGGTGAGTTGTGAGGAAGCCTTCTCTTGTAGGTCTTAGAAGGGTTGGTGTACCTCCTTGAGCTTTGTGGAGTCACTAGATGGTCCCTCTAGTATCATCAAAGGAAGGTGAGGGAACTACCCTCAATGGAGTCACCAGGTAAACTTGTAAGATAAGGGCTTCGGGGGAAGTTTACCAAAGATATGTCGTTAAGGAGAATGACTCGATCCTCCTCGGCAACAGCACCAAAATGTTCTTGCGGGATTTGTACTTGTGCAAAGCCCACCACAAGATCCCCAAATCTTGTGTAACTATGGAAGAAACAACCACTATCACCTTAGTAGGATCTTCCCTTGTTTTAGTGATGGAAGAGGTCCACCACAAGGGAGATTTCCCTGGTGACCTCAAGGGATCAAATAGCAAGTTAGTAGCCAAGCCTACCGCCCCCTATCTTGATCACCGAATGATTGGTCTAGGTCAAAGGAACGAAAGAGGTCGTGATGTAGTTTGTTGTACCTACCCGGAACACGAACACTTTGCAGCATATATATAACAACTTCCAAGCCAAATAATGCAATAATGACCTCTTCTAGACACTAGACATGTTAGTTAGTTATGGTTGTTGCAAATTGAAAAAGTCAACCATTTGTATAACAACAATAAATTATTTGCAATAGCAGCAAGATAAAGTGCTCAGAAATACCACAATTGACCATAAAAATTAAGCATACAACCAATAGAATACTATCCAATTGTTAGAGCTAATTTTTGAGTGAGTTAAGCCACCTTTAGATGAGTGTATGCCACAATTTAATGTAAGTTTAGATGGTTGTAGCAAACTTTTATAACAGAAGCAAGAAATATAATAAGTTTGCTACGGTTAGAATTAGTATAGTTAGTAAAATGCTTGTGTAATAAACATAAATATATATAGAATATATAAATATAAATCAATAATCATTAAATAATAATAATTAATACATTATAATGAAAAGACATGTCTTATCCAAAAGACATGTCTATTAATGAAAGGGCACCCTTGCATGGGTATATATGGCCCTCATTGTCATTGTAATCATCTATCTCATTCTTTTACATTTTACTCAATATAATATTAACTCATCCTAAATGGATTACCTTATTCTATCCTACTTAAATTGGATATTGTTGATTTTAAAGCAGCTGCAAGAGCCATTCTCCAAGAGGATGGCTAAGACCCTAGCCGAGTTCTAGGGCCCCCAATACACTCCTGGGGTACTTGGTCTGGGATCAAACTATCAGTGCCATGGCAAAAGACCCTTCTAAGGGCCCCCAGTACATGACTGAGGTTCTTGGTCTGAGACCAAGCAGCAAAAGACCCTTGTAAGGGCCCCCAGTACATGACTGGGGTTCTTGGTCTGGGACCAAGCAGCAAAAGACCCTTGTAAGGGCCCCTAGTACATGACTGGGGTTCTTGGTCTGGGACCAAGCAGTAAAAACCCCTGAGAGGGCCCCCAGTACATGACTGGGGTTCTTGGTCTGGGACCAAGCAGTTAAAGTCACTAGATATGTCTAGGTCCCCTGGAAATATTCCAAGGTACCCATGCCTGGGGCATGGGTTGATCCTTGCTCTTGTACCTTGGTGGATAAGACCCCAGAGATATTTTGGGGCCACCTGATCCTTGATCAAGTGTTTGTTGGTATATGTCCCCCTTTGAAGGCAGGCATGACCACATGAGGGATGTATCCCATATGCAATGATGATAAAATTAAAAAGGGTCACCTTGAGAATGAATGGACAAGTATTGTCACCCAGTCACCCTTGCCAAACCTTCTTCACCCTTGTTTTGTATTTATTTGGGGTTTTGTATTTTTACTTTAAGGGTCAATATGAAAGTATTAATTAAATGTTTAATTAATATTTATATTAATTAAATATGTTAATTTTATTATCATTTTAATCTATTATTATCTTTACCATAACCCCTAGGTTCTAACCCCTAGCCTAAAGTATAAAAAGAGACCTACTTCTCATTTGACATACTCTAATGTTATTCCCCTGAGGGTAAGCGAACTTTCTTCCTGTTGGTTGCGACCTCTCTTGCAACAGTGACTAGTTGCCTAGTGATATTTCCGGCCCTCCTATTCCAACCAAGTTGCAGCCTCAGATTTATTGCTGCTTATCTCTGATTTAAGGGATGATGCAAGGATTGTTTTTATGGTGGAGAAACATGTGCTTTTTGAAGTCTGAAGCTGTCTGATTGGGCCGTGGCCTTTCCTCTACAGATCAGGCCTCCCTCATTGGGTCGTGGCCTCTCCTATCCAGATCGGGCCTCCCCTCATTGGGCCGTGGCCTCTCCTATCTAGATCGGGCCTCCCTTCATTGGGTCGTGGCCTCTCCTATACAGATCAGGCCTCCCTTCATTGGGTCGTGACCTCTCAGCATCGATCCAACCTCTACCGTGGTCTCTCAAGCTCTGTTCCTATTTTGAGTTACAATCATTCTATGAGGGCTTGGGCCATTGAAATTTCTGTGTGTGTAAGGGTTCTATTACAGAAATTTTTGTGTGGAGGTTTCTCCTCCTGGTGGCAAGAAAGTTCATTCAACTCTTGGTAAGAGATCTAACCTATATGGTAGATAAATGATCCTAGATTTTTCTGAGCATAAGCACTAATGGCATCTCATCTCTAATGTGTGATTGTATCCCCTTCATGGTAAGTCTTCAAGGCAAGTGACTTGCTATTTTGTTCATTGGTCAAATTCTTTATTTAACTTGAAGTTTAATATGTTTGAGATCTGTTCCAATCTCATCTAGATCTGATGTATATTAGATCCATAGAGTAAATCTTGTTCTACTTGGATCAATCTATTATTTTCAGATCAGAGTATCAGTTTGTGTTTTGACATGTATAAGATCTATATCAGCATCATAGTTTAGATCTAGATACCGATCTACATTTTCTTCAGTTTAGATCAGAAAGAATGTTGGATATACACACTCAGAAATTTATTGTTTCTCTGTTCAGTTTCAAGCAGTGTTGTTTTTGTTTACTATTCTGAAAATGAGACTAAGTTGTTATTCTAACTAAAAATTTAAAAGGACTTTACTGTTCTGCATTACTTCTCTATTTCTAACAGATATTCTTATAATTGTCAAACAAGTTTGTTTTCCACATTGGTATTAGAGCTAGTCTGATCCGACCATTGGCCATATAGACATTTTATCCATAAAAATTGTCAGAGTTTCTCTGATCGACGGGTGATTGACCACATTGGCTTTTGGCCATTTAAAAATTTATTGAAGAAGACATTTCGCTGCCAGATCAAAAAAATAAATAAATAATAAATAATAAATAAATAAAAAAGAGAAAGAAAGAATAAGTTCATAAGAAAAAAATATGGAAAAGATTCAAAAGATCATATTTAAAAATAAAAAAAGTTCAGTATATAATATATATATAAAAAATAAAAAATTTAAATATATATATATATAAGAAAGAATTAACGCCAACATCCAACCTTACTGTGTCATACACAGGTCAATCGAAATTTGACCGTACGCTATCACTGTTGTAACGCAATTTTATTGGTCGTACAACACTAAAAATCAATTCACCGAATTTTGTTGTTGTCCATTCAACTTGTCGTCACACAAAACGTGTCATACATATCGTTGTCGTACAGATCGTTTTTGTACCAGATTTACCGTACATCTATATGTTGTATTGTTGCGTCCGTACTCAATGAATTAGTTAAAATCTGTTCCATCCTATTGGTGTTGTTCACCGCCTATTCAACTAGGGGGTCAACTCCATGTGCCATGAAGAGATGCATCATCAGATGCTAATTTGTCGAAGACAGTTTGGTTCTACTGGGCAATTTATGCCTCCAGCACATATTTTTGTAAATAGAATTTCCGCACCCCTACGTGGGTTAATAATGTAATAGGTCTGCATGGGTCATAGTTAGGTCAGTTACCTTGAGATTTCTTTCATTAGGGGAGTTCTTTTCATTGAGGGTTTTTTATCCTCAGGTTATTAATTGGGCTTTTCAGCCTTATTAATTTCCCTTGAGTTTTTCCCTCCCACCAGCAATAATTCCTCCAAAGTGATGAAAGGCGTTCTAATGGGGTTATCTTCTGGTAGTTATTGTTTAGGAATGATGTAAATGACCATGCATGACATCTTAGAAAGTTTCGCAGAATTCCGCCGAGTCTAGATAGTTTTTTTTTAATTAATTAAATTTTCCTAAGGCTGGAAGTTTAATTATTTAATTAATTAATTGTTTTTGAGCAAATATTGTAAAAACTAGGTCTTTGGGCTTTTGTTAGGGGTATTTGTGCTCAAAAGAAATGGAATGAGACCCCTACACCCTTAGACCAAGTTTCAACTTAGTCGAACAACTTTTGCTAGGTGTTTGTCCACAAGGAGTCTCAGTCAGATGAAACAACAATTTTAATTCCTAAGTCATGACATAGGTAAAATGTCATTTTTGTAATTCATAAGCAAATGGATAAAAGTAATGATGGAAAAGGTGAGAGAGATTTTTCCTAACCTTTCCAAACCTTTCCAAACCTTTTCCAAACCTCACATCACCCCCTCACCTAGCCATTAAGCAAAAACGTCACTTTTCCTAGAGTGGTGTGCCTCCCTTTTAGAAAGTCTCCAAAAAGTAAAAAAATAATAAAAATATTAATGGGAGACTTATTATATCCCTTGGTGTGCCTCCCTAGACCCTACAACTCATCATTTCACTTATCAAAGCCTTGCCAACTCACTCCAACTCATTTCCACTTCATCCATCCATGCCAAAACCCTAACCTACCAAAACCCTAAAAGTGACTTTTCTTTGATGTGTGACACTTGTAACTCATCCAAGACGGGTATATTTTTCTTCCCAAGTATAAACAAAACCCCCCCCCTCACTCATTTGACATCTTATCTTGAGCTATTGTTATGCTATTGGATTTCTCCCTCAGCTCTCTCTCTCTTGTTCATTGTGCTTCCTTTCCATTTTGCTCTTGAGAGTGTTGGAGCAACATGTTGCTACAAGAATCTCCTCTTGAGTAATAGAAAGGCTTTGGAGGATTGGAAGAAACAAAGAGTATTCGTGTTGCTTCTTGCTACTATTGAGGTGATCTTGTTCTATTTTTCTTCTCTCATTCTTGCTTCAAGTTCATAGATCTAGAGTGGAAGCTCCAAGCAAAGTATTTTGTTTGGATAGATTTGTGGTAGTATTATCATAGATCTAGCGAAGTGTTTATTTGGGTATTTCAAAGTATTTTGTTTGACCATCTAGATCTACTCACATTCTATCTATTTTTGTAGCTCCTCTCACAACTTTTGCAGGTTTATCTCTAGGGTTTTATTGGGCTAGCCTCAAGGAAGAGTCTACTCTTAAAACCTACTTTAAACTCCATTGTTTTTTTAGATCTGATTTCTTTGTTCATTATTTCCATATTTCAGTTTGCTAACAATCATAGATAGGTCACATTAAATCTACTTTTATTGGGATACTTGTATGTGAAAAATTTATGCATAAAAACATAATTTTTTCTTGACTTGTGGTGTGTTGTGTAACATTTCCAGAAAGCAATAGCTTGCTGGGTTTTGCAGGTTCTTACCAAGTATAAGGGTTATGCTGCCCACTTTCGGTCATACAACACCTCAAGAACTTCTCCATTGATTGGGTAACGAAAACTCACCATTTCCCTTCTCTTTCTAGCATTTCTAAAGTCATTCTCTTGCTTCCAAACCCTCTTTGGCACAACAAAGGTAGGCTTCCCTCCACCTTGTGCCATTGTGAATGGTTTGTTTCTTGCTTTTCTTTTTAAGTCATTTATCTCATTGTTGCCTACACCTTGGGTGAGACATCCCCAATATCGTATGGCTAGATTAGTTATGTGTTGATGATTTGTTTATGCTCACATGGTTAAAATCTTCTAGAAGTAGATCTCACATTCACATATCTAATCTTAGCTTAGGCCCTTGGGGCATAATCTTACTTACATGCTATAATCTTTCAAGTTTCATAACACATGTTCTAATGCAATATCACATGGTACAATGCAATGATGGTGGTTTAAGAAATAATCCTTTTAACTTGCAAATAACTTATTTTTAAGGCCATTTGTCATAATCTAAGTTTGAAGTATATGTGGGGCATGTTTATGGTGTAGGGACACACTCTTATTTCAGCAAGTACTTTTCATCTCTTAGCATTTTTTTCCTTAATGCAATAACATACATGGTTAAGTGATGATGAGTTAAAGATTTCTTCTCTTTATTTGGCAAGTTGTTCTTGTTCTTTAAAAGCACTCTTTTCTTTCAAGCTTGCAAACATTCTTGGTTAAGTAAATGGTGTAACATTCTTGGTTAAGTAAATGGTGTAGGAATAACTTGTTATTTTCAGCAATTAATTATACATGTTATATGTGTTTACATGCTTCATTCTTAAGATTTAAAACACATCTTTTGGGCTGATTAAAGTTTCGGTTTTGGCACTTTTTCACTAATTTTGGACAAGTAAAAGTCACTTAAAAACTCTCAAACACCTTAAAATACTTAGTCCATAGGCCTAATAACATATTAGACTTAATAGGACATCTAAATTCTCCATCTTCGCCATCTAAAACGGGATTTGAGGAAGGCAACGGAAGGCGCTAGGCTGGGGACGGTCTCACGATGCGCGACGTCCTTTCCGAGAGTACTCGGATCTTTAGGGTTGACCTGTGAAACTAGGGTAGGCCTCGTTGCCTCACTTCTTGAGCATCTAGCAGCCATTTGGTAATTGGGGGAGGAGGATTTTGGTTTGACACTTAGTTAGGGTAATAAAATCTTTAACAATCTTTAAGTAACTTTTAATATACTATGCTTTTGAACACCTTACTTTCATTGGTACATTTTATGATTCAATACTTGCAAGCATAACTCTTTTTCAATCTTACATGCAAGTAACATTTCTTTTGCTTTGTGGAATAATTAACTAAGTGTTATTTTTTAGTATTGTGGAACACTTGTGTTTTAAAGCTTTCAAATCTTTTGTTAAGTGTTCTTTGTGGTGTGATCCCTCAAGAGATAGAGCATCCCATTTGGAGGCATCATCTTGTTGGATCTTGAGTGTTGTGGTTGCCAATGATAAGCAGTCCAATAGAGTAAGTGTTATTGGGGCATGCTTGGCTTAATGTGGATGATCTTTACGTTTTGAATCTTTTTCAATTCCTACACATTTAAAGCACTTGGTTAATTTGTTTCCATTGTATCTTGTGTATCTTATATCTCTTGTTCATAATTGTTGTAACATCTCTCATTCTTTTTGTAAGTACTTGTATCTAATTTGTTGTGGGATACCTATACTTCTGTAATCTTTGTAATCGTTTTGTAATCAACCCTTCTCAAACATTAGTTGACCCCTTTGCCCAACCATAGGCACTAGTCTTAGTTGACTTAGGGAAGGGCTTGCTTGACATAAGTAGAGAGTTGCATTTTGCATTTCTTCCTTTGCATCATGGCTTAGTCTTCCCCCCAACCTTGTAAATAATTAAAACCAACTCCTAGAACATAACGTAAATCATATCTAGTAACTAAGGGTCTACCCCCCTTGGCTTCCCTAGGAGTAAGCCAAGACAAAAGAGATTCAAGTCAAAGTGACAATGTGGGCTTTGAACCTAGGCACTGTGCCTCCAAGGACACACTAAATGAGCAGGACTTAGCTCACATTTTCAAGTGTGTATAAGGACGGCAACAAGTGTACCATGTTGTACCATTCTGTCCATACGAATCGTGGTGTAAAAAAGCCGTTCCCATACATCTCTTTATAAGTCGCGACTGTCCGTATATAACACAATGGAAAAACAACTTAAATTAAGTGGACCATTTGAAGTTACAACCAACCAATATATTCTTAAGGAAGTTATACAAGGTTGAAAAAGTGGAGAAGATAAAAAAAAATTAAGGGTTAATAAAGGTCATTTAAGGTGGAAGAACAAGTCCAATTAAGTGGAACATTTATTTGTATATCATTTACAATAAGGGTTAATAAAGGTCATTTAAGGTGGAAGAACGAGTCCAATTAAGTGGAACATTTATTTGTATATCATTTACAAATGAACGGTGTCACAAATAAACCCTTTTTATATAAAAAGGTACTTATAAAGTTAAAAAGGAATAAATAATTATATTTTCAAAGCTCATATAAAAAGGTACTTTTCAAAAAAGAGAGCAAAATTCGAAGTAAGGAAAAGTAAAAAGATATTTATGAAGTTAAAAAGGAATAAATAATTATATTGCCAAAGCTCATATAAAAAGGTACTCCTCAAAAAGATAGGATTTTGAATATTAATATAAAAGTGAATTTTTCTTAATAAAGTTATAAAAGGAGTTTTTTCTAAATAATATTTAGAAGGTGAAGGAAAGTTATATATATATATATATATATATATATATATATATATATATAGATAGATAGATATATATATATATATATATTCAAGGAATATTACAAAGAAAACTTTTATAAAGTTATAAAAGTACGAAGAAGGGTTACAAAAGAATTTTAAAATATATATATATATATATATATATATATATATATATATTCTAAGAGGACTTATAAGAAGTAATTCAAAATTCTTATAAGGAGTAATTCGAAATGGATTCTAATAAAATGAAGGAATGAAGATTTAGTTATGAAAGTTATCCAATTTCATCTTAAGGGTTTTCTACATTAAAGGGAAGTATTCAAGGAAGAGAGGTTCACATCATTATCAACTAGGACTTTAATGAAAATTACATTAATATTGATTTGGCAAATCAATTATTAATTCCGGAACCTAATATAATTGAAAAGAAAGATATTTTTCAAATTAAGGAGTCACAAGTGACAATTGATGAATGAATATATATCTCAATTCTATGTTACAACCATGTATAAAGAAGAAATCGACATCATTATCGGGTTACCATGGTTTAAAAATATAAGTACCTTCATCTTAAACATGGAGAAAAAGTTTGTGACATTTCCCCATAAAAAGAAGATGATGACATTTCAGGACACTACTATGAGGTCTGTTATCCCCGATTTCTAGGCATAACTAGGAGATCATGTCTCGAGGCCCACAGGTCCTAGACATGGAGTACCGAGAGCGGGATTGACCTGAGCATGGCCCTGGAGGGCCCATCCTTCTTCTTCTTCATCAGACTTGTCCTGTCAGCAGCAGCAACATCCATCACCATCAACTTGAACTTCCATCAGAGAAGACTCTTGCTCCATGAGGTAATTGGTCCAGGTATCATGGTATGTGTCATGTTTGATTATTATAACTTTCAGATATATGCATCAGGTTCCTTACATTTCTGGAAACTGCTTGGATCTTACACTAACCCACTTGACCATTGTTGGGGGAATTAACAAGGTGCCCTAGCAAGCTTGTGCCCATAGGTTTTGGTTAGCCACCAAGGGGGATTTGAAGAGCCATCGTCCGCTCCCACCATATTATCATTTTACATCTTATCTCCCATACATCCATCCCATTCCCCTAGTCTGGGCATTAGGATGACCTATTTGAGGGGTTACACTTTGTCCTGTGGGAAGAAGGGGCTAAAGGCCCAGGAGGTAAAAGCAGCTGGTAAAAGTTAAAAGCCATAGGAAATAAAACCTAGAGATGCATCGCCCAGGGATACCCGAGAAGGCAATAAAAGGCCTCTCAATAAGAAACAAAACGGACCCAAAGAAAAATAATAAAACAAGACCTAACCAAGAGGATGGGAGGTCTCATCACGAGCCGACCCATTATGTTCATAAGTATCTAGCGGTATGACATTGCCATTATCTGGTTACCATGCCAGGGCAATGACCCTTGGTTACATGGCCAAGGGACACGGGGTCTCATCACGAGCCAGCCTTATCATTTCTGCAAAAATACTCGTGGGTAACATTGTCAGCTCTGGTCACCACGCCAAGTCAGTGTCCTCTGGTCAGACCTTGAAGCAAAAAGAAAGAAAGAATATAGGCAATAAAGGGGCTTGGAAAAAAATGCATCCATGACAGGTACAACTCGCCTCCTACAAAGGCACCCACGGACAATACCTACCCCTGGTCTTCACTATGACTGGACATCCTTAGACCATAACACCTCATATTACATGGCTTGAATAATGTCCTTTCGAAACTTTCCTCTTCTTATGGATACTAGCCCAATAGGTTACCTTGTCTTTCTCTTTAGCTTTGTATAGTAGATCAGTGTAATATCTTTGAGCTATTAGAGGATATGCTAGGGGTTTTATGCATGTATTTGATATGATTGACATTGCTATGATCCCGAGGACTAATGAGCCCATGGAGGGCGAAGTTTTTAATGTGCAGGACCATGCCCGGCGAACAGGTACCAGTGGACCGGTACACATGGGGAGATGATTAGCTTGGACCTCCATGGGGCTGAAGAGCCCATCAGATGGTTGTTGGGATCCATTCAGTGGCAGAGACAGGACAGTGGTATGATGAGCCTTTGCACATGAAGAAAAGAAGGACGTTTCACCCAGGACACTTTGGTTGAGCCCAGCCTAGGGGGGATGACCCACTTCAAATGGAACATTTTCCTCTTGATGGACAGGACGTCACCCAGGAGATTCAGACGTCATCTTGAGCGTGTGGCAGTTTGATGGGATTACTGGCACGTGTGGCAGCTTGGAGAAGCCCTAGAAGGGCTAACGCCTGACTTCTGGATGCTGGACTAGCCCAAAAAGGGCCAACGTCTCCCTCAGAAGGGCTTGACGTCCCACCTTTTGCTCATTTTGTGTTGTTTACTTAGCAGTTAATGTAAAAACAGTGTAAATTTTGTAGTCAACTTTGTCAACTGTTTTAGTGACCTATTCTGTAAATTAAAGGTCATGGAATGATATATATTGAAGATGTTTTTCCCTCATTTGGATATAACACAACTCACTCTCTTGTGAGATCTTATTTCTTGCGCCCTACTAGGGTAAATTTGGTGTTTTAAATTGAGACGAACTTGTTGTTGGAGGATTTTTCTTGGCATTTATGGCATTTCTCTCAAGGAAGGTTTACAACTAGGGTTTGCACATGCTTTTCTTCATGATATGTAAGTGTTTTTCCTGCAAAACTTCTTGATTGAATGGTGGTAGGTTAGTATTCTTGCATTTACTTATAAATTTGTTGATTTTAAAACCCTAGGTAGCAAGCACACAAGTAGGTCATTGCTACATGTCCCCTTGTTGAGAAATAGTTTTCAGCCATTGAAGAAAGAAGATATAGCCTAGCCGTTGCTACACTTGTCTTCCTTTTTTCTGAGCTAGCATTGAAGTTATAGGTTGAAAAGAGATGTCCTAGGCCTAGTTTGACTACACCTAGGGTTTCACCTTCTAGGGTTTGAAGGCCTTGCCTTTGCAACACTTTCTCCCTTAAATTTATACTTTGAGCTAGCCGTTTTGCCAAGTTTATTTAGAGGAGGAGAAAAGAGCACGAGGCCTTGCTTAAGCAACACCAGAGTGAGCCTCTTTCCCCTAGTGTTTTGATTCTAGGGCCCTGCCTTTGCAGCACCATAGAACCCTACCTTCCAGTCTCTAAGTTTTCATCCTCCCGAGACCTTGTGCCCTTACTTTTGACTCCATATACCCTAAGGCACTGGTTAGATCTCCAACGTTGAGCCTCTAGTGTACAAAACCACCTTTTAAACTTTAATTTCTGAAACCCTAACTAACTAACCCTAACATTGCTAACCTAGGCTGACGTCATAGTTGACGCAGCAAGCTTTTGACTCTTATAAGCAATTGAGTGATGACGTCAAGCATTTATTGAACAAATTATTGATTGGATATACTTTTGGCTTGGTCATTTTGGTAGATATTGATGAATTGATGATCTTTCATAGGCTAATTAACAGAACATTGACTTCATCTTGTGTCTATTACATTGTTTATTGAATGAAATCAGATAGTTAAAGAAGTACTAACCCTTTGAGTTGTAGCCTACAAATATATATATTGTATTGTTATTGTCTTGTTTCGGGCAGGTGTTTTCAACAGGGCCTACACTTCTTTTATTGGTTGATTAGCCGTACTATCTGATACTGGTGGTAACCTGTGAGGAGGGAACTCTTAAAATTTGACCTTATATCTTCAGCCTCTTCAAACCCCAGGTTACCGGGGACGTCTTCCCTGGGCTAACCTCCCTAAACAGAAAGAACCTCCCCATCGAGGTGACAATGGGTGGGGAAAGGTTCTTGTTACGCCAGTTTGTCCTCTATCCTGTAGCATGTGACCTAAACTACAAACTGTGCAATAACATTTTGGCGCCGTTGCCGGGGAACACTGAGTCAATTCTCCTCAGATGACAAACCTTTTCGGTAAGCCTTGCCTTAGAGCCTTATTTTACAAGCTTACCTGGCAACTCCACTACGGTGTTTTCCCTTTTATTTGATGATTTCAAGCAAATCATCTGGCGACTCCACAAATAGCTAATGACGACTAGTAGTGGACGTCAGTATATACCTTCATCTACTACTATGACCTCCACAAATCCTGTCACCCCTGTGAGTTCTCCCAAATGGTCTCATAAAGAATTCTTTGGCCCTTTAAGCTTACCTAACACCCAAGGGGGGTTACATGATCTACCCAAGAATGTCGAGTCCTGGATACCTAAGTTCTCAGGAGAAGATGGATCCTATGGAAACTCTCATTGGACCGACTTCTGTGATGCGTTCGAGTTTCACCAATCCGGACCAGAACACCCCGATGTCTTTTTAAGGCTCTTTGTGAGCTCACTCATCGGATGTGCCAGAAGATGGATTAACAAACTCCCGAAAGGAAGCATTAAAACCCCTGAAGATATTGAACAAGCCTTCCAGAAAGATTGGTGTGAAAACGAAAGCATGGATTCCCTTTACTCTCAATACACTAATATTTGCAAAGCCTCTAGCGAGGGCATTAGGGATTTCAATGATAGGTTCAACCTTTCACTCAAGAAGATCAGGCCTAGTTTCTCAGAAGAAGTTGTCCTCCAACACTACTTGAACTCGTTGGAAGGAGTTTTGCAGTTTACTCTCAAAGATCGGTCACCCTAGACTCTAGAAGAAGCACAAAACTTTGCTTGCCAGATTGAGCAGAACCTTGAGTTCGAACACTACATCAATTAAGTCAATCTCTCGCACAATAATGACCCCAAGGAATCTAGTAATGAGGATGTCCCCGAAGCTGAGCCTAAGTCCTTAGAAATTCTTGAAGTAAGACTCATGCCTCCCAAAAGGAAATGGAACACAGCTTTCTCAAATACAAACAATGCTCTGAACGGCTCGATACAACATAAGCCATCCGAGGATTTGGGCATGGCCACTCACAAAAAACATAACTTTGAAGATGCCTTGTTTGTCTTGGACACACCGATGTTGGAAGATCAAGATATGAGTGAAGCCGATAAGTCTGAAGAAACTGATCCAAGCATTAGTATGTCTTGTATCCTGCAAAGG
>JASDQU010438165.1:86594-97571 GCA_032191745.1 Picea mariana
GCATTTCTCTCAAGGAAGGTTTACAACTAGGGTTTGCACATGCTTTTCTTCATGATATGTAAGTGTTTTTCCTGCAAAACTTCTTGATTGAATGGTGGTAGGTTAGTATTCTTGCATTTACTTATAAATTTGTTGATTTTAAAACCCTAGGTAGCAAGCACACAAGTAGGTCATTACTACATGTCCCCTTGTTGAGAAATAGTTTGCAGCCATTGAAGAAAGAAGATATAGCCTAGYCGTTGCTACACTTGTCTTCCTTTTTTCTGAGCTAGCGTTGAAGTTATAGGTTGAAAAGAGGAGACGTCCTAGGCCTAGTTTGACTACACCTAGGGTTTCACCTTCTAGGGTTTGAAGGCCTTGCCTTTGCAACACTTTCTCCCTTAAATTTATACTTTGAGCTAGCCGTTTTGCCAAGTTTATTTAGAGGAGGAGGAAAGAGCATGAGGCCTTGCTTAAGCAACACCGGAGTGAGCCTCTTTCCACTAGGGTTTTTATTCTAGGGCACTGCCTTTGCAGCACCATAGAACCCTACCTTCCAATCTCTAAGTTTTCATCCTCCCGAGACCTTGTGCCCTTACTTTTGACTCCATATACCCTAAGGCACTGGTTAGATCTCCAACGTTGAGCCTCTAGTGTACAAAACCACCTTTTAAACTTTAATTTATGAAACCCTAACATTGCTAACCTAGGCTGACGTCATAGTTGACGTAGCAAGCTTTTGACTCTTATAAGCAATTGAGTGATGACGTCAAGCATTTATTAAACAAATTATTGATTGGATATACTTTTGGCTTGGTCATTTTGGTAGATATTGATGAATTGATGATCTTTCATAGGCTAATTAACAGAACGTTGACTTCATCTTGTGTCTATTACATTGCTTATTGAATGAAATCAAATAGTTAAAGAAGTACTAACCCTTTGAGTTGTAGCCTGCAAATATATATATTGTATTGTTATTGTCTTGTCCCGGGCAGGTGTTTTCAACAGGGCCTACACTTCTTTTATTGGCTGATTAGCCGGACTATCTGATACTGGTGGTAACCTGTGAGGAGAGAACTCTTAAAATTTGACCATATATCTTCAGCCTCTTCAAACCCCAGGTTACCGTGGACGTCCCCCCTGGGCTAACCTCCCTAAACAGAAAGAACTTCCCCGTCGAGGTGACATTGGGTGGGGGAAGGTTCCTGTTACACCAGTTTGTCCTCTATCCTGTAGCCTGTGACCTAAACTACAAATTGTGCAATAACAAGGTCAAAATCAATAATACATTCATCAGAATACTTTAAAGATATCTCAAAGGTGATCCTTCAAAAAAATCAAAAGTCAATATCAAGGATGCAAAAAGAATCTAACGAAGTTATCAAGGATAAAAACAAAGAAATTTCTCGTTTAAATACCACAATCAAAAACTACTTACACAGATCAAGAAGTCAAAGTATAGAAAACGATGCGTTTGGAAGTTGGAACAACAGAATCAAGATCTCGAAAAGAAACTATCAGAAAAAAATAAAGAAAATTCTCGTTTAAAGAACCTTAATCAATGATTATTGGAACAAATCAGAATGTTGAAAGAGGAAAAATCTAAGAAGGAAGACAAGAACAAAGTCAACAAATCAGATAAGAAAGAAAACTCATGCCTAAAGGTTCATAATCAAAATTTACTTACACGGATTAAGAAGATAAAGAATGATAAGTCGTCGTTGGAAGATAAGTTAGAACAACTTAGCAAGGGGGAAGTATCAAAGTCTTCAAGTGAAAGAATCCAAGTTGAGGAGAAATGAACAAATACAGATCCAGTTATTATCACAACTTAGGAAGATGACAAGCCAGCTAAAGAAAGAACATACTTGGATGCTGGAGTACAAATGATGGAAATTCCAAGTGCAAATCTAGTAATCAAGAAAGCAACATCAACATATAAAGAAGAAAATCATATACCGAAATTAAACCAAGAAAACTCTACAAACATGATAAGGGAAAATAATGTTATAAGATCTCCTTATCGACATCCAAATCAGAAGAGCAGATATCTTAATCAATTAGAATATCAATTTCATTCAGGACGAGAACAATTAACTTATCRTCCAAAACATATTGATACTAGCGCAAYTAAGTCTCATCATAACAGTTCATTGTAGAAGAGCAACGTTCAACAAAAGATTGATTTAGGATGGTCTAACAATTTCACAGTTCGACAATTCTGCTCAACTCTTTGTCACTCATATCGTCTCGTATCGTCAATCTTGACAACGTCAAAAACARAGAAACATGCGAAGACAATGCAAGCTAGAAACATCATAATGAAACATGTCTTATCCAAAAGACGTGTCTATTAATGAAAGGGCACCCTTGCGTGGGTATATATGGCCCTCATTATCATTGTAATCATCTATCTCATTCTTTTACATTTTACTCAATATAATATTATCTCATCCTAAATGGATTACCTTATTCTATCCTCTACTAAAATTGGATATTCTTATAATTGTCAAACAGGTTTGTTTGTCACAACTTGAGAGTTTTGAGAGAGAGGGTTTATCAATCAATTCAATACAAGAGTTATTTTTACATTAGTGTCTTTCTAGGGTTATGGAGTCTCAAATGCAACCAAGCTTGAAGGTTGATCTACTTGAAACCAAGAGGTAGGATCTAAACCCTAAGGTGCAAACACATTTGGGTCTTAGGCTCTAGATCTTCAAGAGAAAGATGTCTAGGGTGCAAGCACATTTGGGCCCTTGAAATCGTTCGTCCCTTCCTGTAGCTTCAACTAGGTCAAAGATCAATTATCTAGGGCTAAAATCCTACAGTGCTAGCACTTTAGGGCTTTAGGGTTCTAACCCTAACAAGGATAATTAACCAATTTTAGATAAATAAGACCTTGTGAGAGGGATAAGCACTTATGTTCCTCTCTTAGGGTTTCAATAAACAAGACTTCTTGCAACAAAATAGCAATTTCACCATAAACATCAATAGCACAAACAAGAATTGTAAAAATTTACTTACTTCATCCAAGAAACCAAGAGAACTTCACCCTAATTGTAGAAATAGACATCCAAAATCAGCAAACCATCCATAAGATCCTTTCCAAGCATAGTGCATGAGAGAGAAGAGCTAGTAACCCTTAAGGGATGAAAATTTTAGAAGTAGCACCTCACAATGGTGAGGAATGATGATGATAAAAATGAAAGTGAGGGTAGCCTTTTTATATGAGGATATCCTAACACATTTGTCCACATAACATAACCAATGTTTAATCCAAGTGGGGCCGACCCCTCATTTAACCCTTTACAAATGCTAAAATGCAAAAAATAAATCACAAGAGGCCACACGTGTGAGACGTCAAGCCCTCTTGGGCAAGGAAGATGCCTCCAAATTCCATGTGGCACCAATCCAGAGCAAGCTGGGAGCAAGAGATGCCTCTCCTCACCCCAAGTCATGCCAACTATCCATGTGTGCACCAAACCCTAACTGCATCATACCCTAGAAGGTGACATCATCACCAAAATAAGGCTAGCATCAAAGATCTAGGTGTTGCATTCAAGTCCTGGGGAGATGCATCTCGTTTGTGTCATGTCATTAACTGTGTACTGCTGCAACGTCCAAGTTCCTGGTGAAGAATGAGCTCTGGAGTGATCTGCCTAGGCTATGCGCTTCCAGCCCATACATGTGCCATCATGATTGAATCTTCTAATACCAAGCCCATATGTCCATTGTTCAAGGTTTCGAGGATGTGAGAGTTGATGTTTGAGAGTGGTGAGTTAGTGGATGACCCATTGCTCTCCATCACACGTGCCAAGATCCTACAAATAAAGGCACAACATACTGGGTACAAGCCCAAGACGTCCCTCAAGGAATCATGTCAGGGCCATCCAAAACAAACCAAAGTATTAAACAAGGTTAGCCAATGTTCATAAGAAACATTAATCCTTAAAGTATGCAAAGTAAGTTGTAACTTAAGATATAAACTATGTAAGACAATTCACCTCAGTATCCCCTTCAAGCATCGCACCAACCAAGGAACCCATGTGAGTTGACAAGTTTAAGTATAGGAGGGCCTTCATCCAACCCTATTAGGTGTGCCACCTAGACAGGAAATAAAATAGCCCAGGTAGAGGATAGGTCCCGAGAGTGACAGGAAATAAAAAAACCCTTCACGAGTAAGTGTGATAGTGATATGGTTTTAAGGCTTACTACATGGCTCATGGTGTCATTAAATCCATTTCTATGAGCGCCTTTGTGGAGGGTGCGCTTTCTCTTGAGTTACCCCATATTTAAGCGTTATTTTTTCCAAACCCCTTTATCATCCATGTTTCTAGTCCTCTTTATCATATTTGCAAGTCCCCTTTTATAAGGTTTCAAGCTATAGCATTGCTATTTGGGACCAAGGTGAGCACTGAAAGGGTAGAGCTCAAGTTTGGGTTGGATTTTGTTAGTCCTTTTTCTATCATTCCTTTCTTTCTTTAGCATCATTTTCTTTTCTTTTAATAGCAGTTGCAATCAACCTCTGGGCCTTCAGCCCCTCTTCTCGTGTGAGAATGGACCATGACCCATTGTCGAAGTTTAGTACACTATGAGAGGCTCCAGGATGGAACGTATTAAGTATGGTGGGGAACGGAACGTTACCCTTGTGAGGGCCCCCCAGTAGTACCCCTTTTCCTGGGCGGTGACAACATGGGACTAGGGCATAGAAGCTGACTACCAAGGTGAAACAAGGCAACTGACACAATTTCTCAAGTCGGTGATCCATTATCCAACTTCAACCAAAGATCCTCATCCACATGCCCAACAAATTAAGCACAACACTTTGCATGAAAGAAGGACAAGCATACCTCATGGTGACAATGGCTTACCATTTCCCAGACTCTAGATTGCTTGGATGTGATGAGCCTTGGTTGACCTGTCGCTGTAAAGGTGAATGAGGGGGGTTGTTGGGTTGTCATCTATGGACATGCTAATCATCATCATGGTCGGGATCATGTTCTCCATTGTGGGCCACGAGACATGATCTCCTCTAGCTACCCCTAGGCATGGGGGGCTAACATAGTGCATTATGGATGGGTAGGTACAACTACAAAACATTACTCTATCCAAAAGTTTCTAGGACAAGAGAAAGAATCCTTTTCCAAACAAAATCAAACACAAAATCTAGTAGTTCGTAAATAATCATCTCCAATGTAAAAATTATGGATGCCCTTCAAAATTCCTATCATGAACGTCCTTAAGATCATACCTTGCTACAAGATAAGCTCTCCCCACCAAGATTATCTAAACAAATTTCTTGGTTTTCCAATTTCCATCAGTCCAGTCATGGAAAGTTCTAAAACTTGTCCACAACTTACAAACCAATGAATCTACAAATTAAAGTTGAATCTCTCAAACTTATCATCTAGCTTTAAAAACATTCTACTGACCATTCTACTAAAGCTCCATGCTCTATGTTACCCCTCTGTCTCACTTCAGAGTACCTCATTTTCTTGGCCAAATATGTTCCAACATATGAGAAGATCTCGTTCCTATTTTGAGATGATGTTTGTTGACCACCTATTTCGACTAGGGGCTCAACTCCATGTGCCATAAAACTATGTACCTGATGGTGCAACAAAGTTGAAGACTTTCTGGTTCTACAAGGCATTTTTTGCCCCCGTCACGTCTTTTGTAATCAGAATGTCCGCTCCCCTGCCTGGGATAATAATGTAATGGGTCAGCATGGATCATATTTTAGGTTAGTTGCCTAGGACTTTATCATTAGTTAAGTCCTTTCATCGAATGTTTTTTATCCTCAGGTAATTTTTAATTACCCTTGAGTTTTTCACTCACAATAATCCTCCAAAGTGGTGAAAGGCATTCTAATGATCGAGCCCAATGGGTGACTAAGGTCTAGGAATATTGTAAATGACCATGCTAGACATCTTCTAGAGTCTTGCGGAATTCCAACGAGTTTTAATAGTTTTTTTTAGTTTATTAAAATTACCCATTTAATGGTAATTTTAATTAAATTTAATGTAAAAATGTAAAAATTTGGTCCTAGAGGATTTTGATAGGGGTGTGAGTACTCAAAAGAAATGGCAAGAGACCCCCTACACCCTTGGACCAATTTTCAACTCAATTGGACAAGTTTTGCTAGGTCATTATCCATGAGGAGTCCAAGTCAGTCTTGAGTCAGCAATTAATTGCTTTAATTTGGTTAAGTAAAAATGCCAAAAATTGTAAAATGAGCAAAAAGTCATAAGAATGAGTGGGAGAACTTTCCTAAACCTTTTCCTAAGTTAGAAAAGTGATTTTCTAACTTAACAAAACCCCCCCCTTGCTTAACCACAACCTCAAGTCACCTTCTCCCTAAGAAAAGTGCGCCCCCCTTGGTGGTTGACTTGACCAAACTCAAAAATTAAATAAACAACCTAGCCTAGACCCTAAGTGCACCCTCCTAAGCCTCTAACTCACCTATTGGGTGAGTGGATAGGTGTTTCCCCCCTCACCACACTCAACCCTCAAACCCTAACACTACTCAAACCCTAAAAGTGTGCCCCTCCTTGAGATGATCATTTATTTTGGTTGAGTGACACTTGGAACTCATCCAAGAGGGGTCTTTCTTGCCTCCCAAGTATAAAAGAATGTCAACCCCCTCCTCATTTGACATCTATTCTCAGAGCAAGTTTATGCTGCCCAAATCTCTCCCATTTCTCTCTCTCTCTTTTTCTCATTTCTTCTTGTAAATCTTGCGGCAAGTATTTGCAGCAACATTTTGCCATTAATAAAAGGAAGTTTTGGAGGTTATATCATGGTGCATTTAGAGTCTTCTTGATGCTCTCCATGGTCTTTTGTGTGAGGTGATATTGCTGCCTTCGTTTCTTGTGTATTTCTTGCTTCTATAATCTAATCTAGGAGATCCAAGCAAAGTATTTTGCTTGGAGAAATTTATGGTAGTATTACTGTAGGTTTTTGTGAGTTTGTTTATTTGAAATAGCAAAGTATTTTGCAATTTCCATAGATCTACTCACCTCCTTGTTGTTTTTGTAGCAAGATCTCACATATTTGCAGGTCACGTAGGGTCTGAARGAGCAAATTTCAGATCTGAAAATTTGTTTGTTCAACCAAGGGTTTCCTCCAATATATTTCTGATATTATTTTTGTCATTTCCATTCATTTCTAAACATATTTCTGTTCTGATTTTGTTCATAAATATTCAAATACATGTTCATATTTTTATATGTAAATTTTTMTTTTGCTTGCTAACAGAAATTCACAAGTTTTCTAGTGTTTTGCAGAAATTTCCAGCAATCTTTAGCTTCTTGTTTTTTGCAGATTTTCGCCAGAAAGAAGGGGAAGTGTTACTCATTTCAAGTCTCAAAACATTCAAAGAACCCTCCTTCAGTTTGGTTATCAACCCCTTCTCTTTCTATCATCTTCTAAGCTTGTAAGAGCCCAGAAGAGTCTCTTAGGCTTCCATTCTTCTCAAAAGTTTTAAATTTTTGTTTTGTAATAATTGTTTAAATTTGCCTACACCTTGCAAAGTGGTTTTGCTTAGCCAACCCATGCAATATCGTAATGCCAGATAGTTAGTTTTATGTTTTATGCATCTAATGGTTTGCCCCACTTGTCCTTAAGGCAAGGTTGAGAGGCTAGGTTTATTTGTTTATCTCTTAAGTTATTCATTTAATTATTCACCCATTTTGGCACAAAACCGGTAGGCATGTCATCATCCTTGTGCCTTTGCTGAGGTTGCTAAGTCTTTGGTTTATTTATTATTTTCCCCACTTGTCCTTAAGGCAAGGTTGAGTGGCTAGGTGCAATTGTTTTACTTTCCAAGTCTTTTGACGTTCATTGATTTATTTTTCCTACACCTTGCAAAGTGGTTTGGCTTAGCCACCCATGCAATATCGCAAAGCTTGTTTTTCTTGTATAATTGGTTAATGTATTTTTAAATTTGGGAAGTAATCATATGTTGCAATATTTTTAAGTTGGAGGTAATCATATTCTGTAGCTTTTAGGATTGGAAGTAATCATATCTAGTTTAACTAGGCACCCAAACTGGTACAACTTTTACCATCAAAAAGGGTGACTTGTGGAGGCTACAAGGGGTGCTAAGTCGGCGACGGCTTCATGACACTCAGTGTCCCCCCTACTTGAGCGCCCAAGCATTCCGGATTGACCTGTGGAGCTAGGGAAAGACCTTTCTTGTCCATCTTCTTGAGCACCCAAAAATCATTTTGGTCAAAGTGGTAAGAGTCTAGGGGTAGACACATAGTCTAGGCTTGCAACCTCAATTAAACTAGGGTTTAAAACTCTTCTAAAATCTACCTACACAACCTTTACTTTTCAGTTTTTAATCATCTCAATACAAGTTGTGTATCTTTACTTTCATGCACTTTACTTTACAAGCAATCATTTATCTCACAAGTCAAGTTACTTTTCTATTGAGTTGGGCGCATCTACTTTCAAGTTACCATCTCTGGAGGTTGTGCAATATCTCTTTTTTGGGTGATTTATTTTCAAGTCCTCTTACTTCCTAAGTTGCACGCTAGCTCTCTTTGGCAAGTTATTTCCAAGTTATTTCAAGTTACATTTTTTGTGGATATTTCATGCTTTTGGTATATTGGTTCTAATTATTCTTTAATTCTTTTGTATTAATTGTGCAATCATCTAATTGGTTATTCTTTCACTGTATATTTTGTTCATGTTATGTTTCAATCATTTCATTGGTAACTTGTTTATGGTGTAAGTTAAAATCTTTATTCATTGTAATTAATTCATAGCATTGTTATCTTTGTATATTTGTTGTATAATCTTATTGACTCCCTTTACCCAACCTTTAGGCACTAGTCTTAGTCAACTTGTAGGTGAAAGGTTTTGCTTGTCATTGAAAGCTTTGCATTGTATTGTTGCTTGTCATATAGGTTAGGCTCCCCTAACTTAAGAATTTAAAATTAACTCCTAGATCACACTGATCAACTTACATAGTAAGTAGGGTCTACCCCCCTTGGCTTCCCTAGGAGTGAGCCTAGACAAAAAGAAGTCCAAGTCGAGGTGACAGTGGGTTTGGACTTAGGCATTGTGCCTCCAAGGACACACCAAGTGGGTTGGAGACTTCTCCACACTTGTAGGTGTGTATAAGGACGGCAACAATGTCAAATCCCAAAGCTTCGTGATCAGTTGTGCCATCACGATGATTTGTATTGTGTATCATGATCGGCCAAAAGTGTGACCATTGTATCTTATGTATTATACTAGACCATGCTTAATGATATATGTAAAATGTTTTTTTCATCTAGGTGGTTTCTCTAGACCCTTTGTTGTTTGTCATGGCCCATCCTCTTAGTCCCCATTTCAAGATAGTCCCTGCCCTTATGGCTAACACTAACCATCTCATGGATGTCAGTTATGGCTAAGGTGGGTGTGTGGGGGTCTCGGAGAGGATCTATTAGGACACAACTTAGGGAACCATAGGTTTTTTCACTTTACCCTTATGTAAAAGTGTTGCTCATGTATTGTAAAGGTTATTATACCTAGAGAGCACACTTATTTTATAGGTGATCATCTCCCTAGCACTTTGGGACCTCATGACATGTATTCGTCATTTGAGATCACTCCACATATTTTCATGCAAAGACACAACACCCTAGGCACTTGAGGGCTATTCTTCATGCACTTGGACCATTCATACCATGCCATGTCACAGTTCATGGAGCGCCTAGCCACATCACCATATATGGAGGAACGTATCACTTTTAGAGGAGTCATCCACCTAGGGCCTATTTTGACCCCCCTAGGCTTGTGGGAGGTGGTTAGCATGATTTGGGGAGGAGGTTTCACATTGGAGACCTCACTCATGGCCATTGGAGCTATTTTGGAGGACTCATCCTCTCTTTGAGCCTCCCACGTGCCACACATGTGGACTTTCCTTCTCTTGAGCATAGTCGTTGGTCTATTTACTAGATTGATTTTCATTGGAGAGGTATATTGAAGTGGTTACCCTGTATCATGGGGGTGGCATTGGACTCCCTTAACCTCTACTTGACTATTTTTTATGGGATGTATCCGTCTTTTGGGGAAATATTGTACATGTGGCACATCTACTATGATCTTTTATGTAACATTTGACCTTGTCCTCGTAGTTAGTTGGAGGACAAGTCTTTTGTGACATCTCCTAGGCTAGATTTAAGGAGATGAAAATATTATTGTAATGGGAGGATTGTTGAAGCCTCCTCTATAAAAGAGGCTCATGTTGTTGATTGGCTATTGAGAATACAACTTGTTGAATATCTACCTATTGAGGTGATTTGGTGTCTATTATTCCCGTTTTCTAGGGATAACTAGGAGATCATGTCTCGAGGCCCACAAGTCCTAGACATGGAGTACCGAGAGCAGGATTGACCTGAGCATGGCCCTGGAGGGCCCATCCTTATTCTTCTTCGCCAGACTTGTCCTGTTAGCAGCAATAGCTTCCATCACCATCGGCTTGGACTTGCATCAGAGAAAACTCTTGCTCCATGAGGTAATTGGTCCAAGGTATCATGGTATGTGTCTTATTTGATCGTTATAACTTTCTTATATATGCATCAGGTTTCTTACATTTCTGACAACTGCTTGGATCTTACACTAACCCACTTGACCATTGTTGGGGGGATTAACAGGGTGCCCTAGCAAGCTTTGTATCCATGGGTTTTGGTTAGCCACCAGGGGGGATTTGCAGAGCCATCGTCCGCTTCCACCATTCTATCACTTTACATCTTATCTCCCCTACATCCGTCCCATTCCCCTGGTCCAGCCATTAGGATGATCTTTGAGGGTTACACTTTGTCCTGTGGGAAGAAGGGGCTAAAGGCCCAGGGGGTAAAAGCAGCTGGTAAAAGATAAAAACCATAGGAAATAAAACCTAGAGATGCTTCGCCCAGGGATCCCTGAGAAGGCAATAAAAGGCCTCTCGATAAGAAACAAAAGTGACCCTAAGAAAAACAATAAAACAAGACCTAACCA
>JASDQU010438166.1:36055-55571 GCA_032191745.1 Picea mariana
CCGACCCTAAGTTCATGTCAACCATGATCCCAATGATGGATCAATTGTTGTAACAATGGAGAGTTCCCCCTAAGGGAAGTACATTCCTCATAAAACTTGAGGAGGCCAACATACCTCAAAAGGGAATGTTTCAATGGTGTAATAGGGCGTATAAACAACTCCCTTTCCCTCTCTCGAGCCTCCCACTCACATAAAAAGGTGTATGTTTTGACCCATTGCTACTGTTGCTCCTCCTCCTCTCGTTGTCATTTTCTCTGATTCACATACAAATACTTT
This sequence comes from Picea mariana, assembly GCA_032191745.1. Lineage (NCBI taxonomy): Eukaryota > Viridiplantae > Streptophyta > Pinopsida > Pinales > Pinaceae > Picea > Picea mariana. The sequence goes on from JASDQU010438166.1 coordinate 36,332, forward strand.
TAGGCACATATATATAGATAAAATGAATTGAAATTACAACATACACATATATAAATAAATAATATTCAACAAAAACTATAATTAATTTATGTTTGCAAAAAAATGTAGAAAAGTAATTGGTGCGCCTAAAATAGTCACTATGCACCTCTTTCAATGCTCTATATTAGAAAAACAACACTGCCATGCGATGTTGTTACAGTCGTGCATCTGTGCTCCACATTTATTGTCGTGCTAATAGGTTTTTAAGTGGTGCATCCCATAAGATGCATCATGATGCTGAATTGTAAAATATTCAGCCCCGTGTCATGCTCTTTATAACACCGATGTGTTTTTTGGACATAGAGGCACTGATAGGTTAGACTGTTTTCTTGAAAATTATCTAGTGCAATGTGTTAATACGAATGGAGTGATGCTACCATGTTATTGAAGAACCTTCATTTTTTTAGTGGTGCATTGTGTTGTATAGAGAACCGGTAATAAGGCATCCAATCAGATGCCCCGATATGCCAAGTCGTTTAATATTTTTCACGGTGTGGTTCCTTTAAAAACACCGGTGCATTTTCTTAACATGAAAGCACCACTATGCTAAATTTTATGTTCAGTAAACCTAACAATGCACTTTTTTCAATCGAACACATCGACACTCCAAAGTTCCTAGAGCATTGGCATGTTGTTTGGTGATGTGTTGTGTTTTATAGAGAACCGATAACATGGCTTCCAATGAGATACCTTGGTATGCCAAGTCATTCAATATTTTCCTAGTGCAGTTCTTTAAACTGCATAGGTGCATTTGGTTAACATGGACGCACCGCTATGCTAAATTTTATGGCATGTAATCTTAGCGATGTGCTTTGTTAAATCGAAAGCACAGGTGCTCCAATGTTCCTAGAGCACCGACATGTTTTTTTAGTGGTGTGTTGTCTTATATAATGCACCAGTGATGGGTGTTATAAGGAAAATATCTCTATGGATAGGGGTAAACCACAATAGATGGAAAGACACCCAAAAATAAACTCTAATCCCAAGTATGCTATATAAATTAAATGCTAATAAGACAAGGCTAAGATCCTACCTCGTCTGGATGTTTGAAGAAGACCACCTTTGAGCATGCAACCCAAAGCTTTATACCTGCAACTTGTCCTCAACAACCAAGATACGAAATAATATGGTGATGATATATAATGTCGGCATATAAATTAGCATAATCCATTAACATACATGACAAATACGCCCATGGAATAGTAATTCAAATATTTTCAAGATATCAATTGGAAGAGAAAAGAGTATTTCTATTAAAATAATAAACATATGTACATAGGTGGCAAACTTCTGTAACGACACATATCAGAACCGAGAAACTAAGTCCCTCCAGCCAGGCCTCCATCACTTCAATCCTCCACAAAGGCAAGCTCATATGTAAGAGTCAATGAGGTTCTCCATCACAAAGTAGGAAGAGCTTGAGGATTGAGCACAAGGAGTTCAGACTTTCAAAGACAAAGGGATGCAGACTCAATATGAAGTGAAATTTCTCCAGAGTATCTTTGCTCTCAAATTTGAATTGTCGAATTGTCTCAAGGCTTGTATATGGCTCAATTTATAGCATTCAAATGGAACTGAAGGGCCAAGTCAGAGAATTTCCAGTATGTGGAAGGTCAAGGATCATGGATCTCGTGACATGGCATGGAAACCTGACATAATTTATAATTTTGAGCACCAAACCCGATGTATGTGGGATGTAGTGGAGAAACCTGCGTAGACACTTGTTTTATAACTGATAGGGTGCGTATATGTGGAAAAATGTGCAGTTTAGGCTCTGGAATGAACAAAAAAGGGACTTCAAGTTTGCAGAGGGTAATTGAAGGCCATCCAATCAAGTTGCATGGAATGAGGTAAAATTTGTTGTAACATATTCCCCCTAATGTGTGAGGTCATAGGAATATATGTGATGGCCAACATACATTATAATTCCCAGAAATGGAGTAATGAAGACTCAACTGGAAGTACTAGTTGCTCATAAGAATATTACAATCCATAATGATTTTGTACAAATGGCTACCAATTTGAATTACACTGTAGATCCATGTGGAAATATATCAAATAGTTGTTCATGGCCATGAATAGGAAATACAAAACATACATATGCCATAGGATTTCATAGTCACGAACAAGATGTAGTGGAATCCAATCTCAAGATCAACTTAAGATATATATATACAATGGAGTACAATTTGATCTCCCATGATCACTGAAATCATATAGGTATTGGTCCAATGAAAGACAACAACARATGAGGAGTKTTGCTACTATAAGCTGGAGGTATTCTACACTATCCTCCGAAGGTGCAAGTCAACATCATGTGAATAGAGGAGTTGAGATCGAACACAATGAGAGTTTGTTTGATTATCGACCATTAAGGTATACCATTAACAAATGCGAGACAACCCATCGATAATGAAAGTAGGTATCAAGGCACTGAGTACATTCTACAAGTGTGAATAAGGGTGTTGAGGTCAAACACTTGAATGATCCATCAATCAGGAGACATTGATGTATTCTCAACTGTCGATGGTGGGAGAGCCTGCCACTGATGACTGCAATCCTCTAGGTACTCATAGGACTCTAGGTATCATTTCCATAATAGATGAGATTAAGTCGACGGAAGGAGACCCATTGAAAGGAGATAATTAGGGTATCTCTCATCATCCATCACAAGGTACAAAGCAATAGCTTGATTATTAAGAGGAGCTCAGACAAATAGGACATTCATGAACTAATGACCCGGTGCGTCCCTCACATGCACCAGATGCAAGTAGTGCATGAAAGAGACACTCTGAATAACAACCAATAAGGAAAATTTCTGATAAAGGTGATGAAACTACCAATAAGGATAATGGAATCCAAGAAATTACATGAATCCCAATGTGTGAACGAATATATTGTCGTCGAACACAAGGGGAACCCCCCAGTCAACGACCAATGAGGAAATGCCATATTTTGGGTTCAAGGTTACCTACCCATTATGAAAGTAGGCCGAGGGTGCATGGTAGGACAACAACTTCATGTGACTCTGAGATACACTGAGGGTATAGACAACATGAAAAGTCAAGAGTTCTGATAAATGGTCGACACAAGCTTATAGGTTTCCTTTGAACAAGAGCACGAGACATATGGATAACTCAATCAATGTAGAATTGATGATAAAAATTTGTGATGCAGGAAGCATCAACAAACTCTCCATAGAGATTGGAATAATAACCCGTCGGAGGAGTAAACTCTAAGTAACAATCTCAAATTCCTAAGGTTATGTTAAACCCAAACTTTGGATGAAAATGGAATCAAAAGTTTGTGCTTTGTTTAAAGGCGACATGACTACTGCCGATATGAGATAATATTCTTTTCCCGCCTGTCTTTTTTGGTTTTTTCATAGGCAAATAAATGCTATGATACAAGAGAGGAAATGAGTGTCACGAGTAAGAAATTGGTTCCAAGCAACATAACATACCTATGCTCAATGCAATGAAGTGCATGCAGGGCATGGACACTCGAGGGAATGTTTCCTTTAAGTGTAGAGGGTGTCAAGCTGCAAAGGATATATGGAAGACACTGCTTGGCTAGTGATGCAAATTGTGGAGGTAAGAGAATTATAACGAGAAAGAGGGAACCAACAATAGGCTCAATAATGCAAGAAGGATGACAGGATGCAATTACAACTTAACTGCCAAAAATGTCCTTTTTAGTATATTTAGTCCCCCTAGGCCTGGAAAAGTATAAAATAATACCCATGAGAACTCTTCTAGACGATGGTGACTAGAGTATTCATTTTTTGTAAGTAGTCTACTTGGTATAGAAAATGGTTAAACTTATAACAAATATAAATCCTTTCAAAACCATTTAACGAGTGTGAAAGTGACAAGTTCACTCGAAAATATTTTTGTTTTTTCGGGAGTCAGAAAAGAGCTTAACCAAGTCTTGGGGGGAGTCCCATAGGTAATGGTCAGAATGCTTGTGAGTAATAAAATGGGGTTCGAACACCAAGTCATATTGGGAATATAAAGAACTCCCGGTCCTATGGAACAACTTCTTCATGGGAACCAAATGAAACAAAGGTTCTAACTAGGGCATCAATGTTTGGTAAGCCTCTACCACTTAATAATGACACTTCTAGTACTAGTGAGAAGGTTGCATGTCACTAATAAATGGGTTTGTACCTAGGGCGTATGGATCACGACCATAGGATTATGCAAGAATGAAAAATGGAGTAAAAACCTATTCTATATACCGGTGAAATAATATACATGTCGAAGGCATGAACAAGCGGTACAATGCTGGAAACTGTAAAAAATCCTGGACAAAACCACTAAAAACCAAGTCTTTCCACTGCACTAGTAGTCCATAAGGTCAAGAAATAACAAAGAACTATAGAAAATGGGTAAAAAATTTATACTAATAGTAAAAATAGAACATTTTACCATACCATTTGATTTTTTCACCCACATAGTGCATTTTAGGCCATTTTCCCCATGATCTTCAAGTGTCGATTGCGGGAGCTACGATCAATGGAAACAACAAACATATGGACCAAGTAAGTTCCCACCCATCTCCTTCAATTTTAATTGTTTAAAATCCAATTTTGGTCCCCATTTTTTAATATAAGAGGGCGTTACATGGAAACTAGGGTATACGTGGGTGACAGATCATTGGGTCACATATACGACCCCATCTATGCTGGCAAAATGAAGCCTACATGAGTATATGAAGCCCTATATGCGAATGTTATCAAGTTATCCCACGTACAAGTCCGTGAACAAGATTTTGAAAGGTTTTTGACTCAAAAAATGGTCTTTCCTTTGCAGGATGGTTATTGAATGGAGGGAAAGGGAGCATGAGGAGATAGATGCAGTAGTGGGAAGAGATGAAAGGGCCCAAAAATCTTTAAAATGATGTGGCCTTTATAAATTTTGGGCTCTCAAAGGAATGAAGGATCAGGTGAGGTTACTCTAGTTACTGGTAAATTATTGGGATCCGGAGATAGAGTCCTTCAATCTCAATGGGAAACCATTGAGGATTGAAGTGGAAAATATATAATTTATCACATGATTGTCTTATTCGGGCGAGGTAATGAATCTCAAGGCCTGAGGGGATGGGGGTGGTATGACTATGGAGGATTACATTGCCACTCACTGTGTTGCAGACATAGATAAAGTAGGGAGCCAACTCCCTATCAGGGCGATCGAGAACCTGAGTCTAAAGATCGTCGTGCTTGTACTCACACGGATTTTGGGGTCGGCCTCATTACACCAGGAATCAAGGCCACTCATGTTCTACATAGTGGATTGTTTAAGAACCACTGTTTATGACTGGTGTACCTCACTCTTGGCTAACATGTAGAGCCAATTGACATATTGCAAGCAAGGGTGAATGAGAAATTTCATATTTGCATCCATACTTAGTAGTTTTTTCTTTGAGAGGGTTCATAGTTTGAGCCCTAGAGTAAATATTACTCCACATGGACTATGTGATCCATCCATGTCATGGTGGACTGGCGTGATGAGGTAGATAGGAGGTGGTAGGATGCCAACCCCCTACAATGATGAGTTCTTTTTATGGTGGCGTCGACAGGTCATAGCCATTGACAACTATCCTTACGGAGGGATCGACTGCATAAGGAATCCTGACATGCCTTTGCCACCATGTTCCGCCTATGGTGATATTGGTAAGAAATTATTTTATGTATTTCATTTTTTTTTGTGTTTTTCAATTTTAATAAAGGAAAAATAAAAAATGCAAATATTTTTGCATGGTATCAAGTATTAACAATTGTTTTGTTATGCAGACGTAGGTCCACAATGGCTAGAGAGATTCCCACAACATTGGCAAAGGGGTTGAGGAGATGATCTAGTAGGTGGGGATGTGGAGAGAGTGCTATAACATGTGCAGGGGAACCTGTCTCTATTGACACACATGATTCTTATGGTTCAAGTGGAGAATCTGCTAGAGGCACTGCAACGACAAGTGGTAGGTGTACCCCATTCATGGGTGCGGCTCTTCTGGCATATTGCAAACATCGTAGTGTGCTATAATGATGCACATCTAGAACCACATGCGTATATGCCATGGTCATTATATGTACCAACCATATATGTATTTTCAGGGTGTGAGCCCCATTTTGTACTACGACACCATATTTTTTGGACTTGAAAGGATGAAATATAAAAAAATTGGTCTTCGAATTTACTTATATATGTTACAATGTTACAATGTATGAATGTGTTTTCTTTACTTAGTTATATGACAAATTCCAATCTAAAATATAATTAACATATGCATCAGATACATGATTATAACTTCTAGGGATGTGATTGTAAGTAATAAAATCAAAGTATCGTTCCAAAAGTCGTACCTGTAGGAATCGTCGGAGTAGAGTAGGATCTCTCACATGATAAATGTTGTTAAAATGACATACGACTAACTAGGAGTCTAGGGGAACTTATAAATATCGAACACCATGTGAAATGACATCATGTAAAAACTATATAATGACGTTATACTCAGCCACATTATTCATTGATGGCTCCAGATGAATGCCACCTGAAGATACTAGTTGGCCCTAGGGTGAGTAAATGAACCAAGCGGTGGAATCCATGTTACACTTATGACGACTAGCACCATCTACGAATCCTAAGTAAACCGAAGACTCTCTTGACATCTGCCAACCAATGGAAAACTTGATAAGAAATCTAATGACAAAAAGGAAAAGATAAAGAAGTACATACACTAAGATACACTAGTATACAAAGGTCACACCCAAGTTTGAGGGATCAAGCGTAATACCTTTTAAGGTAGAGCCCATTTCCGGTCTCATCCAACATATTCCCTTCATAATCTTCTAATTTGTAGGCTCCTTTATCTAAGACATGTTGCACGATATAAGGATCGTGCCACATGGGGTTGAAATTAACTACCCTTAGCGGTTCTTTGGCTTGGTCATAAAGGAGAACCAAGTCACCCTCAGTGTATTACCAGGGACAAATATACTTATCGTACTGAACCTTAACACATTTTTTATTCACTTCGATAGCCATAGAGGTGTCTCGACAATGCTCATCGAGGTGCTCCAGGTGCACGAGGTGTTCTTCAAGATCGAATGTGTCAGGTAGGATATCAATTACCAACTTAAGGGAAGGGATTTCACATTCAATTGGAAGAATCAACTCCACACCATGTACTAACTGAAAATGAGAGAAACTAGTGGAAGTATTTACCATGGTTTGGTATGCCCAAATCAAAGGGTAAATCATCATATTCTAGTTAGATTTACTCTAGCTGGAATTTTTCTGCAAAATGGTCTTGAGAGATTTATTCACTGCCTCTACTTGTCCATTTTCTTGGGGATAGTAAGGGGAAGAATGATCGTTCTTAAACCCCCGTTTCAATGCTAACTCTTTCATCATTTAATTCTGAAAGTGACTACCATGATTAGTGAAAATATCTCTTTGGATTCTGAACCGAGCAATAATCTGGTTGAATATGAAGAATTTTTCATTCTTACCATCGGATTTAACGGTAGGCACGACCTCTTCCCATTTAGTAAAATAATCCACAACCACGATAATATGTTGGTGCCCCCCAGTCAAAGTTAGGTTACAGTCCATAAAATATACCCCCCACTTGGTGAAGGGATTGATGATGATGACTGGGTGAAAAGGGGTTGGGTGCGAGCTCATTTATGAGTGAACACCTGGAAAGGGTGACACTTCTTGACCACTTCGAAACAATCTTTAAAAATTGATGGTAAAAAATAACTAACTCGTAAAATATTTTGGGTTGTCGCAAGCCTGGATAAATGACCACCACATGCCCCACTGTGACAGTCATTGATAATAGCCTCAAATTCCTCATGATTCAAGCAATGACATAAAATATTATCTACCCCTCGACGATATAGAGTATCGTCGATAATAAGGTAGTTTTTAGCCTAATGACATATACATCGTCAATCGTCTCTCGACAGATGTTAGGGTAGATTTAAGGTTTGAATATAGATCAAAATGTCTCCATACCATAGGTCCGAAGAAAAGATAAGGAAAATATGTTCATCCATGAACAAATCGTCATGAAAAATATCCTCATCTAGTCTAGGGAAGTCTGATATCAACTCGACAAAACTAGAGATTTATTAGATTTCGCAGAAGAAAAATTGAGATCAAATTCTTTCAAAATAACAATCCACTTATTGTATTTCCCCCCTATGATACGCCTGGTGAGGAAGTATTGAAATGAATTGATATCTGCAATCACGATAGTTTTTCAAAGTAAGACACAATGTCATAATCTTTGAACCGCATGTACGATGACCAAGGCCAGCTTCTCTACGTGAGAGTATTTAAGTTCGAGACCAACTAGGTTTCCACTAAGATAATAGACATTGTGCTCATGTAGATCATCATCCTCTTGAACTAGAACCATACCAAATGTTCCTTCAGACATGGCGATATAAAGAAAATAGTCTCTATTGTAGTCTAGAGGCTTCAACAGAGGCGCTGATACCAAAGATTTCTTAAGAGCATCGAAGGATTCCTGGGCTCACTCATCCCATATAAACAAAGTGTCCTTATTCAAATGATGCATGAAACCTTGAGTTAAATTGGCATAGTTCACTATGCAATGACATAGGAAATTATCCTTTCCTTGTAAACCTTGAAGTTGTCGAATGTTGCGCGAGGGAGGCAATCGAAGTATTGCGTCAACCTTCATAGGATCTACCATGATCCCATGCTCAAACACTATGAATCCTAAAAGACGACAAGACCTAACACAGAAGATGCACTTGTGAGGTTTAAACTGAATGTGATAGTAACGATATCTCTCAAATACTAATTGAAGGTGAGTGGAGTTATCTACTCTCTTGCGGAAATATGCTTAATATCATGAAATGCAAAGATCATGGCACGTTAGAAGGTTTCTCTAGCGTTTTTAAGACCGAAAGGCATTTTCCGATATGAAAAATTACCCCAAGTACAAATAAATGTTGTCTTATGTTGATCCTCGGGTTTGATCTAAATTTGATTATACCCTGAAAATACATCCATAAAAGAAAATACTTCGATTCCCTCACACTCGTTAAGAATCTGGTCAATGAAAGGGGTCACGAAGTTATCTTTAGGATAGACCTTGTTCAGGTCTCTAAAATCCATACACATGTGGATGGTTCCTTGCTTTTTATTTACGGGAATAGGTTTGGACACCCATTCAGTCAAGGAAACTGGGTAGATGAAACCAACATTAAGTAGCTTCTATACTTCTTCCTTAATAGTGGGGGCCTTCCTGGGATTAACAAATCTAAGACGTTTCCGAACAGGTTTAACATCTGGATAGGTTTTAATCTCATGCTTGACAATGTTGGGGTCTATCCCTGACATATCTTCATATGACCAAGCGAATACATCTCAGATTTCTTTGAAGAGATCAGTGTACATCTGAATTTCTTCAGGAAAACAATCTGCACTGATATATACGTTCTCAATTTTACCAGGGATACGAGAGATGTTGATCATGATGGTAGGAGAAATATTTTCCATGTTTCCTTCGACATAAATACGATGTGTATCTAATGGAGTCACGACGTGACTGACCATCTCACTTAAGGCAGATCTAAAGTCATCATGTTTGATCTTAATAAGATCTGGGAGAAAATAGGATCGATGATGCATATCGTCCCAAGGCCTATCAGTACGAGACATGGCATCTAAGATGGCTTCATCTGAAGATAAAGTATCATTGAGGAAATCATGTGAACAGGATGATTGAGCGGCCCATACGGGCTCTAAAACAAGATCCACCTCATCCATCAGTAAGGAGGAAGGATCCGGGTCAACAGCAACGTCAAGAATAACCTGATACACAACTTCTACTGTTGACAGTGGCATTTCCATCCCAATGTGCAACTAACCTTCGTACAACATAGTCATGGAAGGTAGGGTCCAAGGGTCATTGAAATACGAAGTACGGAAAGGAACAAACCTCAATGACGATGAAGACTCACTGGAAACGACATGAATATGGTGAATTGGTGCCATGAAATCAAAGCTACCCATCAAAGAGGAATACATTACGACACCAACATCCTCAGTTTCCTATTGAGAATTATCAATCACAGGGACCGAAGTTCCAACTGATGCACTAGGACTAGCGTGCACAAAGGACAACTGATCAATCATCACCATCTTCCCTTCATGAGGAAAACATAAAGTACGAAAAATAGATGACATGAAGACTGTCATGGCATAAGTCCAACTATGCCCTATTTTTATATTGTAGATGAGAGGTGCATCAACCACCTCAACATCAACTTCCATAGTCTTCCCCCCTAACTGGACTGAAAAAACGAGTTGGATTTTGTGGGGTCGAAACAAACTCCCATCAAATGAGGTCAACGTAGTCATAGATTAAGACAGGTTCGAAGAACCAATGGCTTTCCAATAGGTTAGGAACATCATGCATGTCACAACACCTTCATCAATTACAATCCATTTGATGGTAATTTTTGTGTACTCCACATGGATTTGAAAGGCCATGTGGTAAGGTAAGCGAGGTTTAAAATCTTTGACGTCAAACTTGATCACTTTCGAGCCACACGGGTCTAGAGATCCTAACACAGATAACAAGGCAATCCTCTGTGAAGGACACGTCTAGAGAACCTCCAAGGCTGACATCACACAAGGGGTTTGCCTCAGATCTTCAAAAATTGAATAGTTCTGGGTGACTCTAACATTAGGATTGTGGGCATAGCGCTTTAGTACTCCTTTCAGAATATCAGGCGGAGGTTCTGAATTTTCCATATGCAAGGGTGTTTCTGGAGGAGGAGGAGACTTTGGACCTATAACATTATGTGAAGAACCATAATCATGAGATCGAGTGGCTACATCAATATAATACTTGACCATATTGACACATATATGGCCACCTTCATGTGCTGAGGGGTTTTGATTCCTGATTGACGCATTTTCGATGTTGGAGGTCCCCGAGGCCATATGTTGATTATGCAGGAATGGGTTTTTCAGCACAACGGGTGGCTGCGATAAGAGCCTCGAGGCTTATTTCATTTTAAGGCATAGGTAGGTAAGGTGATCATCTTTACAAAGTTTACAAGGAAAATTCACCTTCCTCTTTTCTTTCTTTCCCTCACCAACATTATTATTCAATCTATCATTGTTAGTGTCATCCTTAGATTTATTATTATTTTTCCCACCCTTACGATTATTACCTCGTCCTTTCTTCTTAGTCCCTCATGGTTGTTGGTTACCATTCGAGTTAGACGATGACTGTACAAAATGCACTTTTTTCGAATGGGTGGTGGTGGGAGGACAAAGCCTAAGCTTATCCTGCTATAGGCTATATTAGAGAAAGATATTTCAACTAGTTCATCACTAAGTCTGTAGCCTTAGCATTTTCAGAGCTTATGATTCCATCGACATGAGGCCCGATCTTTTTTCTAGGATCGTAGTTTGACCACGATGCGTCAGAGAGAATTTCATAAAGAATCCCAGATTGAGCATTTATGAGGTCTAATTGTTGGGCTTTGAAAATGGATTCTTCTTTAGATGTTACTCTGGATGTGGAGACATCCTTCGAAATATAAGGAAATAAAGACTTAAGGAACCATTCCAATAGAAACTATGGAGGAATGTAGGCTTTAATCAACCTCTTTCGTATATTCCACTCCTAGATATGGTCTGAGATATGTGTGGCTTTATCTTGGAGAAAGGTTGAAAAAAGTTATATGTCGTCATCGTAACGAACTGACAATTGGAAGTTGTTGAGAAAAACCAATACCATCTGATTGAAAGTTCCATATGTTCCCTGGTATCTCAATGTACCATTTTGCGGTGACCCCCATGAGGGTGCATTGAAATAGTCTCGAACAAATATAATCTTCATTTAGGGAGTTACATGAGCACCATAGATAAAAATTAGTCACGCGATCACCTGGATCCTCACCAGTATTTCCTTCGAATTTTGGAATGTCTGAAGGAATCTTGGTGGGGATGGGGGGCCATGACAAATCATGACGCACATGGTCATTCATTAATTTTGACAAATATTATAGATTAAGCATGGCCATAAAAGGGAGCTGGGGTTGCGACGTCTGAGCCCATGCTCCCGGGAAAGATTGGGGCAAAGGGATTGTAGACCATCTAGGGTTATGGTATATACCATGGCCCTATCCGGTAGGATAATATCCTCCTCCAAACTGATTCATGAAAGTTTTTAAGGGCACCATACCTGTGGAAGCGACATGATAAGGATTATATACATTTCCCCCAGATGAAGGAACTCTGTGTTGGGGGTTACCCATACTGTGAAACTGACTCCCTTTGGATGGAGCACCAAAGGACAAAGGGGGGTTCACCATAATAAATGCGTTCATCGAAATCATCGTGGAGGAAGAGGGGATGAACAATAGAATATAAGAAGTGAATTGTTTACCCATTTGAGCACTCCATCCCAAAGCATTGAAGCTAGGATTAGGCCCAAAGGAAGGAGGATTCCAACCTCCAACTATAGGATTTGTTTGGGGAATATGACCTCAACCAAACGAGAAAGGAACATAAGGAGGCGTCGTTCCCCCAAACCCAAAACAAGGATTCAAATTAGTCGTTGGAACATAGGATGAGAGTTGCGACGTCATGTTGGGCATACCAAACTAAAAGGGATTAGAGGCCGAATGTATTGACTGAGAATCATGACTTGACATACCAAAAAGATATCCGAAAGGGTTCATTCCCATCGATCGAGTAGAACTCACGGGTTGGGTAGCACTAGATGAGGGAACCTTCGTCACTCACACCGTTGAGGATGAAGGAGTCAATGGGATCCCACTAATCATAGAAGAGAAAGTAGTTGAAGGACTCCCAAAGACATTCGTGTATGAATCAATACTCATAACTGGATGATCATGATCCTAGGAGGTGAAGATATATGTACCACGTTTATTAACTCTACGCCTTTTAGAAGGAGTCTTGGGTAAAGGATCAAGATGCAGTGGTAACTTCAATAAAAAAAGAGATCGACGAGGAGGATGGTATTGCTCCATGATGACTCAGAACTCGAGATATAAAATAAAATACTAGGGACAACTAATAATCAGAGAGCACACCAAAATAAATCAAAAATGCCAATGCACACAAACATGATATAATGGCTAAAAGGGGCCTCCCACACTAGAGTAGGTATGTCTCACACAAGAGGGGACTGAGACTCCCTTCAAAATATTGGAGGTATCAAAATTAGTTATAAGATCCCTTGTGGGATTAACAACGCAGTCGGTCAGATCCCCCCGGAGAGATAATCCTCCATAAAGGTTGTTAGAAAAATAAGATCGTGGAGCAATAAAATGAAACAAATGCGGAAATAAAACACAGAAGATATACAATAAAATAGAGACACAGATATACGTGGTTCACCCAGTGTGGGCTACGTCCACCAAAGAAATTGCCATGTCCTTCCTTTATTATTATCCAGCAAATGAGGGGATACAACCTACAACACACCCGTTGTAACTTTCTCTTCTTTCTCTCATAGTATCCTCACTTAGAATACAATATTCACAATGATACATAGCCGCAATACATTTCCCTCATAAAAGAGGGTTTCCTTCTATGGAAAAAAACCCTAACATAACTTCTACCATCATATATGCGACCTTATAATGAACAGTCCAGATTTACTATGAAATTACAATATACATTTACAAGGAAATTTTTCCTCTGGGGGCCCGCTTGCCCCCGAATCCCGCAGAGGGGGTAAGACCCCTCTGCACTCCCTCGCGTGGAGGAGTGTACATTCTTTCGGGGTGTAAATTATTCATGGGGTATAAACACGGCTAAAAACAAAGACCTCTGAATCAAGAAGATAACCATGCTCCACAACCAACAAAGGTTGTGTGTTGTCTGACCCTTATCTGACTCAGGGTACCTACAAAATAACCCCTGAAAGTATCCTATGTGGCTACATATGTCAAGCAACTAGATCCACCATGACATAACCAATGCGCAAGGGAGCAGTCACAAGTTCGGTCCACTGTATGGGAAGGGTAACAAAGTTTGAAATATTGAAAGCACCACCTCTCATGAAGGTAAAGGTACTAGTGAGACCCCCAAATACAAATAGAACCCCAAAAATATCTCTGATTCTAGGAAGGTATTAGAGGGCTATCTCTAAAACCAACTGCGTGTGACCTCGTGCTTAACTCCAGTGTGAGCAAAGTCTCCTGATGTCACCGATTACACAATTGGTTTCACCACTCCCTGGTTAGAATCATATGTTTAGTTTAATATCCTTGGAGAAATTTACTCACAAAATCCTAGTTCAAGGCCCTATGTCCTATACGTGTTTGTGTACCCTTAAAAATAAAATCATTTCTCATCAATTTTAATTAATCAATGTTAATTTTAATGGCTTCTTCTTACTCAAGAGGTGTGGTCGTGAAACTGATTGTCTTATGACTCAACATATAAAAAGAAGGAAATATAAAAATACTACTAAGTACTAGTCTTGAATTTCAAAGAAATGGTATGCTTATAAATGCATTCTTTTCCAATGCAATCTCTACAATTTCAATGAAGTACAATATTTCTAAATGTGTCAAAATCAATGCAAAGTAATCAAAAGTGAAAATTCCATAAGTAAAATGCAAATAAGTAAATATTTTTCTATTTTCGATATAAAGAAGAGAAAATGCAAGGACTGAATGGAAACCTCACAGGAAGACCCCATTGCAAGCAAACGAGACAAGACAAGCAACATACCAAGAAACAAACACTCAGACCAATGTGCAAGGACAAACAATGAAAAAAATGACAAGAAAGAAATCCTCCCAAAAATTCAGCAATAAAAAAGGCTTCCTATCACTTTGTAGGCATTTAACAATTAGAATAGGGACCCAAGAAGACTTACAAAACTCACCCAACAAACAACAAACTCATCCAACAAGAATTAAGAGATGATGTACACGATTGTTTGAGAAACAAGTGCATATATACACTCCCTAAAGGAAGACAACTCGCGTATGTACGCGTCTGTTAAGGGAAAAACCACGTATACCAAGCAAAACACTGCCAAGGAAAGGGTTAAGACAAGAAACTCAGATGCAAGGTAAAAAACAGGCTGTCAAGCAACAAGAGACAAGGGAACTAAGGAAAACAGAGAGAAAATCAAGGAGAAAAACACTTGAAACCCCAAAAAGGAGATCAATCCCCAGTATGGTCGCCAATTTTGTTATGAGGAAAATCTCTCTATGGCTAGGGGTAAACCAAAAAAAATGTAAAGACACCCAAAAATCAACTATAATCCCAATTATGCTATATAAATTAAATGATAACAAGACAAGGCTAAGAGCCTACCTCATCTAGATGTTCGAAGAAGACCACTGTTGAGCACACAACCCAAATCTTTATACCTGCAACTTGTCCTCAACAACCAATATACGGAAGCATATAGTGATAATATATAATTTCAGCACATAAATTAGCATAATCCATTAACATACATGAAAAATACGCTCATGGAATAATAATTCAAATATTTGCAAGATATCAATTGGACGAGAAAAGAGTATTTCTATTAAAACAATCAATAGAAGTACATAGGTGACAAACTTATGTAACGACACATATTGGAACCAAGAAACTAAGTCCCTCCAGTTGGGCCTCCACCACTTCAATCCTCCACAAAGGCAAGCTCATATGTAGGAGTCAATGAGGTACTCCATCAAAAAGTAGAAATAGCTTGGGGATTGAACACAAGGAGTTCATACTTTCAAGGACAAAGGGATGCAGACTCAATATGAAGTGAAATTTCTCCAGAGTGTCTTTGCTCTCAAATTTGAATTGTTGAATTGTCTCAAAACTTGGATATGGCTCAATTTTTAGCCTTCAAATGGAACTGAAGAACCTAGTCGGAGCATTTCCAGTATGTGGAAGGTCAAGGATCATGGATCATGTGACATGGCATGGAAACTTGACATAATTTTTAATTTTGAGCACCAAACCCAATGTACACGGGCTGTAGTGGAGAAATCTGCGTATATGCTTGTTGTATAATTGATAGGGCATGTATATGTGGAAAAATGTGCATTTTAGGCTCTGGAATGAAAAAAAGGGGGACTTCAAGTCTACAAAGGGTAATGGAAGGCCATCCAATAAAGTTGCATGGAGTGAAGCAAAATTTGTTGTAATAATGGGGCGTTGCAAAATTTGCACCGCTATGTTTATTTTTTAAAATTTATCACTGTGATTTTCTATGAACGACACTGATGCATACTGTTACAATTTACACAGTGGTGGACCATGTTTATTCTTCCACCCCCATGTATTTTAGTGGTGTGTCCCATAAGATGCACCGCGTTGTTATATTATGAAATATTCAGCCTGATGTCATGCTCTTTATAGCAATGGTGCGTTTTTTGGACCTAGGGGCATCGCTAGGTTAAATTGTTTTATTGAAAATTAAGCGGTGTGATGTGTTAATGTGTGAATGCACCAGTGATACTGTGTTATTGGAGCATCGAGGTTTTTTTTAGTGGTGTATTGTGTTGTATAGAGCAACGATAACATGGAATTTAACGAGACGCCCCACTATGCAAAGTCGTTCATTATTTTTCCCGATGCGGTTCTTTTAACAACATCGGTGCATTTGATTAACATGGATTCACCACTATGCTAAATCTTACAGGATGAAAACTTAGTAGTTTTCTTGGTTTAATTGAATGCATCAGTGCTCCAATGTTCCCATAGCACCGACATGTTGGTTAGCAATGCATTGTCTTATTTAATGCAACGGTAATAAGGTGTCACAAACGATGCACCGCTCTGTTTATTTTTAAAAATTAATCGTGATGATTTTATTTGAACGACACTAATTCATACTATTATAGTATATGCACCGATTCAATGCTTATTATGCATTTATGCACAAGACATATTTCTTCGGGGCAAGCCGAAATGTTCAATTGCACCGCACGGAATTGGAAAAAAAATAAAAAAACAGTTAACTTTCAAACCAAATTAAAATTTGAATCGGCTGAAAATGAAAATAGGAAGGTCATAAATAATTTAGTTGGATTCTTAACTCCAATGGAGGCATGTTTCCACTGTTGATAGGAAATGAAAATTCATGGTAATTTCCAAAATTTGGAAAGGTGTGGAATATACCAATGGAGCTATCAAACTTGTTGTAGAGCACTGCAAATAGAGTGTCCTTGGAAGGAGAGTGAGCATCGGTTTTGGCTTGAGAGTTTGGAAGCACAGGATGAAGTGTAAGAATGAAAACCGGTTTTGTAATTTTTTTTATTTACCCTACCATGGTGCGCCTGACGATAGGGATATGCATCGGGTCATAATGTTCAACGACACTGAGGTGCTTTATTCAATGCTTGTTTTTTTTTAGTATAACGTATGATGGTTCTTTTGAGAATTTAAGCACTGGGGCACCATCTTCATATGTGAATCGAGGCGTATGTTCCTTATATGTGCACAAGTTAAAAAACCTCTTGTTTCCCACTTCCACTGACAACCTCTACTATAAACAGAGAAAGGATAAATTTTTCGGGAAGGTTCTGTAAAAACCTCCACTACAAGGTGTTCTCCTTGTAGTGTCTCTTGACCATGATTAATATAATTATGTTGGGTTTTTTGCAATTTATTGATTTTGAAATGAGTTGGATGATTGAGTGTGTGTTGTATCCTAGTTTATCTATGATTTTGATGATTTTATGCATGTCTACGGATACACTAACCTATGGCTCAAGCAAGTCAAAGTTCAAGGAGAAATTAAACCAACATTACATGAGATAAAAGGGTGATTGTGTCCCCTCATCCACCTCCAAGTATTTCCAAGCCTTAAATCAACTAAGGAACCGAATCCAACATCATATCCATTCAAATTGTTGATTGAGAGAGGAAAATCTACGCAGGGATTTGATCTTTAGAACATAGGTCCCTGATTATAGGGATCCTAGAGACATGAGACATTCAATCAATGACTAATTTAAGGGATTATTGATGTAATATTATAGAATAAATAGGAGATAGGGTCTATCCCTAGTGATTATTAGCCATTTGTGGATCATTAGGAACTCTTTTATAGCGAAGAATTCAAACTCTTTAGATATGCATTCTTGTTGTGAGCTAGTGTGCTAATGCAAAACTTTTCCTTCTAGATTTATTATATTTTGTAGTATTTATGGTTCCATAAACAAGCCTTGAGTATGGCCCACTCAATGATAAAAAATTAACCTCTATGTTGTTGTTTCATTTCTTTCCTTTCAATTGTGTTTAGTCCATCTGGTTTACATTTCATGTTATGCATCATTTTCTGCAACTAGTCTTTATTTCTTGTAGAAAATTCTTGCATGTCATTTCAAGTAGTTTCATGGTATTATGTCAACGATAAGAATGCTCTCTTAACCTTACATCACTCCATATTTGTACTGGGTTAGTTCAATAGGGATTAGCTCTGTTTTCTCATGCTTTGTTTTAGTTTTGCAGTAGGATAATTGATATATGATAAACTCTATTTTCAGTAGGGTAATTTAAGTAGACTCAATTATGTTTTACAATAGGTTTGTTGATGCAATCTAGTTAGGTTTTAAAACACTTCATTTCATCTCTCTTTTATGTATTATTAAGTAGGATTAATCCTTTGATTCAATATGTACTTTCAAGTTCAATTTTCATCTTTCAATTAAATCAATTTTCAAGTTTCCTTTACAGGTTTCCTTCAGTCAATTAGCATCTTTCATTTGAGTATTGTTCAAGTACTTTTGATCCTTTCCTTTGATAAAGTAGTCCTTGAATTCTTAGGTTGAACATGTCTCCTCCCTCTTAGATAGGTGTGTGTATGTAACTTCCACATATAGTGCACAATACCCCTTAAGTTTGTATGAACCCCATGTTGAAATTTAAAGTAAAGCTGAGGAGCTCAACATCATTGTTACAATTATTTGTCCCATCACATAGAGATCTAAAACGAGAGACACAACTATGATCCCTCCCATCCTAGGCACACTCCTTGTATCTATGCATTTCCACCTTCCCCTATATCATAATCTAGGCATACCACTAATATATGCATTGCGCATGTCTAAACATCCATGAAAAGAATAGGATAATTTTGTTAGTTGACATCCTCCTCTTGAAGGAAACCTTTCTCCCAACATTTTTCCATCTACAAATATTTTAAA
>JASDQU010438166.1:84601-94973 GCA_032191745.1 Picea mariana
CCCCTTTTGTAGATTGGTCAACATGTATTTGTATGGTGATATTTGTAAAGTCAGCCCCTAGTAATTGTAAAGACGTTTTAGCCACTTATAGGAGAAGTCGGTGTTGTGTTGGTTTTGTCACACGGGTGAGCAAAAACACAACACTTACCTTCTTAGTTAAGTCAGATAAACAAGATAGATGTTTTGTGAGTTGATTAGATAACCAAATACACATTAAACAAGGAAATAAAACTAAAAAAAAAAAGAAATAAATGTTAGAGAAGCTTGCAAGAACTAGAACCATGAAAAGCAAAAAATGACCATCATATAGCTACCAATGGATCAATATATTGATAGGCTAACACCATAGAGAAAGGCATGGACTTATGAATCCCCTCTTCCTCCTTGGGAGGGATATTGAGTTCCCTAATATATATCTCTTCTCTTCATGCAATGACAAGTCAAAATGGTGAATAAATACAATGCCAATCCTCTCAATGGGTGAGTGGAATGGCCCTTGATATAGTGCTTGAATGATTCAAAGAGAAAAGAGGTTTCTCCAAGAAGAATTCTTGCAGCATAACAATACCTAGAATTTCTTATTTTTATAGCACACCCATGGCACATATTTATAGTGTCCATTCATGGCAAGATACAACTGGTTCATAGTGTGAACAAGGGGGCTTTTAGGGCACTTTATAGCCCTTGACCAGCCTGCAAGCTAGATTTCACTCACATCTGAGTGTCAAATCGTGTTGGGGGTCAGACAAGAAGTGGTTGAGAGGCCAACAAGATTCATAAATGCATCGTTCATGAGAAGTACACAACTTTTCTCGTAGACAATCGCACATATTGTGTACAGTGTGTGTCGAGGGTTTTGTTAACCTGCGCACTATGTGCTCGCTTCCTTTGGTGAATTTGCGCACTTTGATTTTTGAACCAAGTATATAGTTTTTTTTCCTTTTTGATGGATTTTGGTTATGTAGGTGGGATAGTTGTTGCTGGAATTGATGTATTTATTCAACCATTGTGTGCAATGTTGCAGATGATTTTTCAGTGATAACAGATGCCCCCTGATGTGTGACATTAGGAGCATACGTATAGCCGAAATACATCAATGTTTATTTTTTTGAGAGTGCCATTGTAAGGAAGAGTGAAGAGAGGAACTATAAGAGCGATCTGTCGGAGGGAGAGGGAAAATTGTGGGAACCAAACCTTTCTCTAGGAGAAAAAATAAAATATGTATACAAACGAGGCAGACATGCCCCATGCTCGTGTCATGAAACCAAAATGTGAGATTGTAACTGAAGATGTATGATGGTGTAGATAGTTGCAGTGCCCTCGAGGGCGATTGATAATGACAGATGACAATTATAATTGGTGAACTGGCTCTGAAGTGAGTAAGGGATGACTCTAAGAAGTGTGGATGAATCGTATGAATTGATGGCCTATCAACTTCAGACGTCTTCGGATGGTATGAAACAACTTCAATGGTCGCATAGTAAGACCCACCTTAACATGAGATTTTGCTAAATTTGAATGTTACGGGGGTCAAGGGAATCAAAAATCAATGATGAATCTCTTTGTGTCGTTTGCGACTCCTCATTGAAAATGTAATGAGAGTCAAGATATTTCTGCCCTTCTGGAAACTGTGTTGATGTCGACATGAAGGGAGACACAATGCCGAGAAGCTAAGGGATTCTTGAAATCCACTGAGTAATAGATGATATTAGGTACTGACGAGTAACATGAATGAAGTCAAGATGTTGTGGGACTCAAGACTTCCCTTGGTTGGGGTGTTGAGGGATGATTGGTAGCAACCATAAAAATGGATCTAGAATTAGGGGGACGATTAGATATGGGGTTAAACTCTGCTAGAGGCTAACAAAGTAGGCAAACTCAGAGATCATGGGTGTATGGGTTGTTAACGATGTCGATATGAAAAATGGGTGGATGCCCCAACCAAGGGTGACATGGGTTTCTTTTCTAGGTAAAAGAAGACCATCAAGGATGATGACTAAAAATCTATATATATGTTGGAAACAAGGGCTTTATACAATTACCAAAGAAATAAAGAATAATTTGGGTTGAGTATACAGATACATAAATGGGTTCCCCAGTGAAAGATGGCTTGGCCTGTTTAAAGTGCAAGTTTGTGAAAAAGAACTGGTGGAGGGTGGGGGCCCCATGGGTGGGTTTTTGTATTATGTAACTTGTAAGTGGATGGAGGACAATCTGCAGATGGGAAAACTGATGGTGGATGAGATGGAGGGCTAATGAAACTGCAGGGGTGCAGCCACGTGTAAGATGATATGACCTGAGAGTCCATTGGGAATGTTAGCAATATGATGAGAAGAAGTATGGGGTTCATTCTCGAAAGTGCAAAACAGATTATCGGGACTCCCAATCTTAGGGGGTGAAATCATCATGAGTGTCGAGTTTCCATGGGGAACTGTGAATGGGAAAACTCATGTGGTAGAGAGTTCTATCAGATGGAAGTACCAAAATATGGCAAAGGTAAAGATACTACAAAGCCGAATGTAGCGAACTTAAAGGTAAATGTCATAGGGTGTGAATAGGATATGCAATTATTAATAGAGGGAGTAACTACATGCCAGTGTCGTATGTATACCTGAAGGGGTTGTAAGCTTGTGGAACAAGTACCTACACACATAAAAACCAAATACCCGACATGAACAATATTTGATGATAAAGAAAATATAACAACTATTTGATAAAACTGACAGTGAGCATGCATACCTGAATGTGGCGTGAGAAAAATGCTCCTTTGAGGAAAAGTGCATATGATAACCCGAATAATGTGAATGTGTAGATGGTTCGATCATGATCTCATGGCTGAGAACGGATTGGAAAACGGAGGCTCTGGGCTCCTGTAAAAGAGTGTGGAAGTTGGGCAAAAGGGTTTATATATGGATGGTTGGCCCACAATGCCACCTCATTTGTACCTATCACTATTGTTGATTTGGAGAGAGAGTTGTGAGGATATTTCAATATTACGGGAGCATGAGGCTACTGATCTGGGAGCGGCGAGAGACAGGTTAGTGGCCCTATTAACCCACATATTATGAATTTTATATATTGTAGGTAGGGGTTGTATGGAGGGATGTACAGGGGTTTTTAAGGGTAGGGGCCCACAAGTGTGTGGAAAAATGGGGAATACTCGCACATATATGTGCGGGTATAACTCAGTTTCTTGCACATTATGTGCGATGTTTTTCCTAACAGTCGTGCACTAAGGAGTGCATGACTGCAGTGAGGAAACACACACATAATGTGCAGCTGTGCTTGAGACAGTCGTACATGTGGACACATGGGTAGGAAAGATAGGTGTGCGTGGGATGTGCGCCTATACAAGTGACATATGCACACCCATTCACGACTGTATGTGAGATAGTTGTGCATTGGTGTGCACCTGTAGAAAGAACAGTCATGCACATGTACGCAACTATATGGGGGAAATCCACACACTGTGGGCAGGATAAGGGGTTTTGAATTTTTAATATTTATGATATTTTGATGGAGGATGTGGTTGGTTAGATGTTTTTGTGTGGATGCAGGTTATCAGTAGAGTCTATAGCACAATGTTGGTCCACTAGAGAGAGCGGGACTAGGACCGGTTACGAGAGGCTGCGAGGGCGTATCCTGGTGTACGTGGACACTTGGCAGTCTGCGGGTTGCTCAAGTTTTTTGATTACTCACTGATACGGTCGCAACAGTTCCTGTTACAGTTCTTGATCAATATGTGGAGCACTGATTTGTAGTGATTCATTGTGAGGGGGGAGTAGTTGACGTTCTCTGCAACAAAGGACATGTACTTCTTGATGGGACTCCCATTTCATGGGAGGGAACTAGCCGTTGATCACCATCTGCCAGGGGAGGGTAGGGTGGAGACTATGGCGGCTCGACATTGCTTAGGGTAGAACCCTATGTTGAGGTCGGTCGTCCAGATTGAGGCCATCGATGACTTGTTGACCAAGTGCATCGCGACCATGGTGGTGAGTATCTACGGATCCTTGGGCACTCAGCGGATCACTAGTGGTCAACTGGGGGTGGTGGAGGAGGTCCTGGATGGGGACTTGTTTGCATTGGGTGTGTTGATGCACACCTGGATGATGTCCCAGTTGAACCAGTGTCGGCATGCCAACTCTGGTGACTTTGCATTCAGGTCTGTTTTGGTGGCCTGGTTTCTGAAGAGGGTGCCTCTATTGTGCCTGAGGATTTTATTGGAGCTAGCGTCGTGGCAAGAGCCATGATTGATGCGATGGGCACATGTGTTGGCTTGGAATGGGGGAGGGGAGGGTGGCCACTACTTCACGGCCATAGTTGTGAGAGTGTGGCATCAGATGCCACAGGTGATTCTGCAATATCCATATGCAGGTGTGGACTACAAGCAGGATCCAGACATGGTGCTCCCTTCTATGGAGGACTGGGACTAGAGAGGTACGTGTTGTATCTATTTAGTTTGAGTTTGGTAGATAGTATTTAAAAGACATGTATATGGATGCTGACACTGTATCTGTGTTTTTTTTGCAAGTGTTGGACCCTGGGGATGAGAGGCAGAGGTCATCGAGGAACCGGCTTGACAGGAGCTGGATCGACAGGAGCCCGCAGAACTGAGGGTTTGGCAGAGGCACCGACATGATGACGTCGGTGCAGGACCAGCCAAAGAGCCATAAGGAGATGTGGGGGCCATGCTAGAGGATCTGCGTCGACGATTCAAGTGAGTCCCTCAGGGTGTTCCTGAGGGCATATGGGCCCACATCCAGGATGAGGAGGTCCTGGACTAGTGTGTGGGGGTACTGGAAGAGTGGTAGACATTGATCCACAAAGTAGTAGTGGCAGGGGGAACGATGACTGGTCGACTGCCTCTTGGAGTTGGAGGGCCCCCAGCTGGTGGGGTACCTTCGGATGATAGAGAACCTGGGGGGGAGCTCTGGGGGCATCTTGAGTGTCAATTTTTGTATGTACGGGTTTAGGAGCCTGATTTTTTGTATAGGGTATGTGATACCCCCTTTTGTACTCATAGGGATGAGGGGACTCATGAGCCTACGAGCAGTTGTATATCTATATTTTTTTTTAAACATTGGAGACCTTGATGATATATATATGATGGATATATTGGATCACTCTTGTCTTTATGTTTTGTGTATATGATGTATGATGTCTATGTTATACATTGACAAATGTATGAGGATTTGTATATGATGTTGTTTAATGTGATAAATTCCAACCTAATACTAGGTTAGCCATGTGATTTGCTACTTGATTGAGGTTTCTTGGAATATGTGTAAATGTGATGGAATAAAAGTTGTGAGATAAGAGTCTAACTTGTAGGTATTTGCAGAATAGGAAAGGATCATGAACATGATACAGATTGTTGAGCTATTAGATTCCTATCTTGTCTTCCTATAGCTCAACAATCTGNCTGGCCTCGATGAGGAGACCAATGATGACGTCATATTCAGCTTGGTTATTGGTGGCTGATCCCAAACATATGCCACTGGAATGGAGTAGGATATGTGAGGGGGTATAGATGGCCCAAGTGGCTGAAGCGAGATTCTGGGTCCAGCGGCTAGCATCGTCAGCGTAACCGATGTGGTAGGCTAATGGATGATGCATCTGTCAATAACACGGGTGATATATCAGACATGAGGAGTAGTGGCGGTAAATAAGACTAAAAACTCTACAAATGTGTACAAAGAGAAACTTAAGGTAGGGGGGCTACGCTTAGGCGTAAAAATTCTTTAAGTACAACCCATTGATGGGTTCTTTGAGAGGGTATCCTTTTGGAGAGGCCAAAATGTAGGCGCCTTTAGTGAGGCAATTTTGGATGATGAAGGGGTCGTGCCATAATGAATCAAATTTCCCATGGTCCAGTGTATCGTGGGAGATATCATAGGAAAACATGAGATCACCTTCATTGAATGAGAAAAGGTTGACATGGAGGTCGAAGGTGGCTTTGGACCATTTCTTAGCTGCTTCATTGTGTTGTAATGAAGATCGATGGTTTTCATCAAGTGACTCTAAGGTCAGCAGGCGTTTCTCCATTGGAGCAGTGTCAGGTAAGAGCTCTATGGAAGTGCGTAATGTTGGGATTTCACACTCAATAGGGAGGGTGGATTTGATCCCATTGATGAGGTGGAACGGTGTAAAACCGGTGGCAATTTTGACTGTTGTGCGATAGGCCCATAAAGAAAAAAACAACATATGATGCCAGTTGGTATTATGTTTGTTGACGGTGCATTGTAGCATGGTTTTGAGGAATTTATTGATAGCCTTGACCTGTCCACTGGAATGAGGGTAGTATGGGGAGGAAAAATCATGGGTGAATCCTAACTTTTATGAGAGTTCCTCAAATATCTCGTTCTCAAAGTGTTTACCATGACCGAAGACTAATTGTTGCGAGACTCTGAACCGGGTAATGATATGGTTGAAGAAAAAACGTGTTGCAATGTTAGTAGTGTTGTTAAATGTGGGCATGGCTTCGACCCATTTGGTAAAATAATCCACCGCCATGATAATGTACTTGTGTCCATTACTGGATGGAGGATGGAAAGTAATGAAGTCTATGCCCCATTTACAGAATGGGACGACTGTGATGACTAGGTGTAGAAGAGTTGGTGGAGCTCGTGCTTTGTTTGCATAAAGCTAGCATTTATCACATCACTTGACGATGTGGATGCAGTCATGAAGCAAGGTGGGCTAGAAGTATCTTTCTCGAATGATTTTTTGGGTGGTGGACATACCCGAGAGGTGACCACCACAAGCGTCACTGTGGAAATTGTTCAAGACTCTTTCGGCTTCCTCGATGTTAAGACATCACCGAAGGATGATATTGACCCCCATCGGTAAAGAATGTCCCCGATGAGGAGGTATCGGGGAGTCTAGTGGAGAATGCATCAAAAATCATCACGATGAGGTCGTCGTACCAGGGGTCATTGGAGGGGATGAAGAAGAGGTGTTCATCGGGGAAATCCTCATTGATGGGGGAAGCTTTGGCATCAGAGGGAATAGCCGTAATGAGTTCAGCTAGGATGAGATCTTTCTTGCTTTTGGGAGTAGAGAACTCTAGATCGTATTCCTGGAGGATAATGATCCACCGGGAAAATTTTCCATTGATCTGTCGTCGACTAAGAAAGTACTACATGGGGTTGGAATCTGCTATGAGCTTGGTAGTTCAAAGTAGAATATAATGCCACAGTTTTTGGACTGCGAGGAAAAATGCTAACACAAGTTTCTCATCATGATTATACTTCAAGGGTGGTCCTGAAAGTTTTTTACTAATGTAGTAAATCATATGTTCACGCCCATCATCCCCTAATTGGACGAGGACTCATGCAACTGAAACAATAGAGGCTCATAAGTAGAGGATGTAATCGAGATCATAGTTTGGAGGACTAATCAAAGGGGCATTGGATAGGGAGGATTTTAAATCATCAAAAGTTGTTTGAGCATGTTCATCCCATCGAAATGGGATATCATGATGCAGTAAGGGGATAAAACCATGTGCGTGAATGGTGTAGTCTGGGACAAAGCAACTTAAAAAGTTGGCTTTTCCTTGCAAGCTCTGCAGTTGGCGTAGATTCCTAGGTGGTGGAATTTTAGTGATAGCTTGGACCTTAAGGGGATCCACAATGATGTTGTGTTGGGAGACAATGAACCCAAGGAGGCACCCGATAGTGACACAAAATACACACTTGAGGGGGTTCAAGCAGATATTATATTGGCAACATTGTTGGAAAACGATGCGTCATTCGTCCAAATGTTGTGTTTGCTTTTTGGACCAAGCAGTGAGGTCATCCAAATAAGAAAGGATGATGTGAGAAAGATCATGAAAAATGTAGGTCATGGCCCATTGGAAAGTAGCACCAACATTTTTTAGTCCAAATGGCATGACATGATAAGCAAAGGTACCCCAAGGTGTTGTAAAAGTGGTTTTGTATTGATTTGTTGCATGGATCTGAATTTGATTGTATCCAAAGAACCCATACATAAAGGATAATGCCTCGTGGCCAGCACAATCATCGATTATTTGGTCGATGAAATGGGTTGGGAAGTTGTCTTTGGGACAAGCATGGTTGAGGTCATGAAAGTCGGGGGAGATGCGAATAGTTCCCTATTTTTTGTTAACAGGGACGAGGTTGGAGATCCACGAAGTGTATGCAATGGGGTAAATGAACCCGACAATGTGTAACTTGTCAATTTAGGATTTGATAGTCACAGCTTTGGATGGGTGGAGGGGATGTTTCTTTTGATGAACAAGGGTGATATCTGGCCATGTGTCGATTCGATGTTTGACTATAGAAGGATCAAGGCCAGGCATCTATGTATATGACCAGGAAAAAATATCCTAGTATTCCTGAAAGAGAGCTTTGTAAGAAATGATTTCTTTAGGGGAGCACGCAATGCCAATGGTGATCTCTTCTACGATGCCTAGTTTAATGGAAATGCCAATTTTGACTGTGGGGAAGATATTGGCTATGTTGCCTTCTTCAAAAGCATCAGGGGCAGGGATAGGGTTTTTGAACCAATCAATATGCCCAGGAGGAATAAAATCCTTGGTTTCAATTGTGCACATGGAGGCTTTATCAAGAGGGTGAAAGAACTTTTGTGAGAGAAAAAGTGTTCGATGATGGAGCACATTCCAAGGGAAATTAGGGGTAGTTAGTTCCTCCAGGATATCTTCATTGCAGTGGAAAATGTGAGAATACAGGGGATCCTAGGAGGTGGTAGGGGGAACTATCAATGGGTAAGTGTTATTGTCCTCAAGGGGTGAGGACATAGATGGGATATTGTGTACAGGGTGTGATGGCCTGCTAGACATAAACCAAATTTCAAGACATTGTGGAGGATATCTCGTTTTCTCAGGGATTGATGAAGAAATATAATGAATGTCAGTAATGTGAGCATCAGTAGGGAGTGCATGAAAGGGACCAGGCCGAGATGTCTAGCGTACTGTGTCTAATGTTTGGCAGAATTGAGGTAGAGCTGGGAAATGATGAGTGTAATGGCCATATGATGAGCATATGGCACACGCAAAATTGGCTCGTAACCCTTTCTTGTGTGTGGTTGAGGACTATGTCACACTAAGAGTCACACTAAGAGGTTGAGAATATTGAAGAAGAAGTTGTCACACTAAGAGTCAAAATCTTCAAGCTCAACAAGAAAGTTGAAGAGACAGAAACATCCACATCAGTTGTAGAGAATGAAGAGAAGCACTCTACGTTGCTAGAAAAGAAAAATGAAGAAAATATAAAGAGTTATGTAGAAGTACTCAAAGAAAGGAATCATGGTCAACCAGAATCTAAGAAAACTATTGAAGATACAACTTCAAGAATACCATCCATGTTCAAGGCACAAAGAAGCTTCAATCATGATCATGATCAGTCAAAGAAAAAATTCAGAAGGACTACGCCACAAAGAAGATCATTCACTCCCAGGTATGAAAATTTATTTTATGGTCATTCTCTCTATTGTACTAACTTTGGACATAAGGTTGTAGATTGCAGGGATTATAAAAGAAATGTTCAAGCAGACCGTGCCTATGTGGTCGCACATAACATTGAGTGTTACAAATGTCATAACTATGGACACATAACCAGTGATTGTAGAAGCATGATCGATACTTCCATGAAAGAGAATACTGATATCAGATATAAGAAAGTATGGATAAGAAAAAATGAAGAACATGTGAACAAATACTGGGTACCAGNGAAAGATGTCAGATACATAAAGGTTTGGAAAATAACTAAAAGAAAGGAAGGACAGGTAAATAAGGAACATGTTCAAGAGATTGTACTTTCAGACATTGTAGTGAAAGATGAATCCACAGATAGAAAGAAAGAAGTTAGAGTTGAGAGAGATAATGAATCTACCAATGAAGATGATGATGGATCTACCAATGAAGATGTTGATGAATACACATCAGAGCAGGAATTGTTCTGAGCCATACGGATTAGATTAATATGAATATTAGACAGGGGGAGTTTATGCGATAGTTGTGACAGACCAAAGAACCATCCTTCGAGCAGCTTGCAGAGTTTGAGAAGACATATTCAGAGCAATCAGTTAGGAGAAGTACAGTTTGATAGTATAATGATAAATGGTTTAGCATTATGGACAGTTACACAAGTAGAGTCTTGGACAGTATGGACAGATATGGATTTGTAAGAACACTTAGTAGGTTTGGATAGATATATGATAGTGGACGAGAGCATGGATTCATAGATTGGTTCAGAGAGTGGTTCAAACACAAAGGAACATTATCATAGTGGATGATAATTACACAAAAAATGGCTCAAACAATGCTAATGGATTACAAATTGAAAAATATTTTTTTGGACATGGGTAGTGCATACATCAGTTCACATTC
>JASDQU010438167.1:3291-18119 GCA_032191745.1 Picea mariana
ACTAGTCTTCTTCCAAAGCCAATTATGGGAAAATGAAAATGAAGTTTTAAAACCCAAGAGATTTTTTTCTCCGTAACGGGCTGAAGAACAAAAACCTCTCTTAGGTTTTTCACAAGTGTCATGAGTAGGGAGAATCGAAGACATCTTCGAGACCCTTGTTTCCAGTTTTTCATTTTTCTGTTACAATCCTGATTTTGCCGGAGCTGTTACGGCGAGATGGAGGTGAATTTGGAGAAACCAAAGGCGGTTTTTGTCCAGAACATGCCCATATACAATAACATCCTTCCATTTTTTCCCAGGTGTCAGCATTGAAGAGAAAAAGATGTCTGTGTAGACCCCTTTTTTTCAGAAATTCGGCTCGTCTTTCATGGCAGACAGTTCCGGATTTTTGGGGATTTGTGGCTATTTTTGGCCGAGGCGGTTGAATCCGACTTTAAAAACTTGTTGGGGGATCTCTCCTATTTATTCATATGATTTTAATGTAAAAGGGTTGTTGATTCTGGCACCCAGGAAGGCTATTCTATGTAGTATTTTTCTGATTCACCAGGAATACAAAGAGACATTTTCACAGGATTCCTGTATGTCAACGATTGGTGAAGTTTTCTTTCTTCACTGAATTTGCTTCTACTCAGTATTCATTATGTTTCTCTCTTTCTAATTTTAAAAAGGATATTTAACGCATAATTTATCCCTGATACTCTGTGCAGTTCTTTTGATATTCTAAATGTTTTCCTCTGATACTACAATGAAGAAATTCTTGAATGCTTTTTTGTTGTAGTTGATTATCTCGTCTGTTCCTTCTCTACATCATTTTATTTCTAAAGGATCCAACGTCTGCATTACCTTGACTTGTGAAAATACCTTATAGACCTGTGTTTAATTTCAAACTTGTCATAGACCCCATAGCCCAATGGGATTCTAAAGCAATCCTTTAGCCAAACACCTCAAATAAAAAAAAAACTCATGTACAATATAGCTAGCCTAATATCCTATTCAAAATAAAGCTATATTAGATAGAGAGATCCCTCTCTGAGTCTTGGAGGGTTATATCCAAGACTCAAAGTGGTTTTGATGTTGACACTGTGACTGCCTCCATAGACTTGGGAAAATTATAGAGTGCTAACATAGTGGCGACCATATTGGGGACTTTCTCCAGTAGTACACTTCAAAGTTCCAGATCTGATCACTGATGGTGGACAGTGACCAGACACAAGAAGGATGAGATCATTCACCTAGCGACTCCAATATCCATATCAATTCCTATTCGAAGACTCCACTGGAGGAAGAACCTAAAGCATGGCCAAGCAACCTAGAAGGACTAGGTACTCAAGCTCAAATTGCATTCAAGACATCTTTGGTTTTATCTTCAATTATGTTTTGTCTTATTATAAGCCTGATCAAAAATATATTGCTGAATATTACATTGATCACCTATTGATTGATGAAACTCAAGAGATCAGATCCCCAATTTTATATTATGTACATACTCATACACGTGTGCACATCCCAAATGCACCTGTAGAAGTCCTAGTGAGACATAAGCCTCCTGCCTTATCTCCTACTCTTTCTAAATCTCCAGATGGTTGTAAGCCTCTTGCTTCACCTCCTGTACCTGCCAAAATCCTAGACAGATACAAGCCCCTAGATTTGTCTCCTATCCTCCATGACTTCCCTGCAGATTACACCAATAATCTACCCAGGTTTGATGGAGAGAATGCCAATATCGCTGCTGAAACGCATATCCAAAGTCTTGAGGATTTTCTTGATCTCTTTGAGGTAGAATATGATGATGTCTGCCTCAGAATGTTTTCCCTATCATTGGGAGGTAAAGTCAAGAACTTGTTTAAAAATCTCCCAGCTGCAAGCATTAACAATTTCCATCAGTTTGTGCAAGTTTTCTTAGATCGATGGGTGATCATGAGAAATGTCTTTCTCATCCTAGAAGAGTATGAACATTTGAAAAGATGGCTAGGGGAAACAGTATAGCAGTTTTCAGCAAGGTTCAATAAGGTATATCATGCAATTCCTATTGATATAAGGCCACCCCTAGGATCAACTCACTTGCGTTTCCCAGATGCCTTCAATCTTGAGATGGCATTCCAATTAAGAGAAAGGAACACTGCAACTCTCGAAGAAATGCATAATATTGCAGTTGATGTGGAGACCAACTTGTTGATCAAAAGTTCAAAGGTAATGAACAAAGAAAAGGAGCAGCTAAAAGCTTCATAAGCTAAACTGGACATCTTGGAAAACAATGTAAGAGAGATGATGCAGGAGATTAACAAGAAAGATGAGCTTGTTGTTCGAAGACCTTATGTTCCATTAGTGCCAGAACGAACAAGGATCAATGTTCCCAAACACTTTGCAGCCCAACCTCAGTATTCTGAACCACCAAAGGATTATTTCATGTATTCAATTCACAATGTAGTCAGAGATATCTCATCTTGTTGAAGAGCCACCAGCTGATATGATCTGCATGTTTGATGACATTTCATTCATGGATGATTTACCCAAGTGTGATCAATATGATGATGATCATGAGGCTGAAATAGATGTGGACTGTTCAAAGTAATCAACAACATGTCATTGGCAGGAAGAAGATCAGTTACAGCTTATATGTGACAATCAAACTTTGCACAACAATCATGACAGCGATGAGGAAAATGCAGAAAATTTCAGAGTAAGGGAAAAATATTTGCCCTTATGTTTCTCATCTTTTCAATTTCTGAAAAGAAACTCTAGGCAAGTTGTAAATAGTGAAGACATAAAATTTTCTGATCAATTAGTTGAAGATGCCATTGTTGATATGGAGGTTGTTCTAAACCCAAAATTGCATCCCTTGACTGAATTTGATTTTCAAATTCCAGATGAAAGATTAAAGCCCGAGACAAATTATGAGTTAATCCAAAATAACTCTGTACCATTATGCTTTAATTCATTGCAGTTTTTGAAAAATAATCTTGAATATATGTTAAAGGATAAACACCTAAAAAGTCAGGAAATTTCATTTGAATCGATTCAGCAGTCTTGTTAGTCTTTTCAGGATCCAATAGTTGACCGGTTGGATGACCTATGTGGTCAAAATCATTCTTCATTTTCCAGTCATGAACTGAAAAGTTGTTATGATCTTGACATGGTCAAGAAATCAACTTCACAATCTAGTTCAGCAATAGTCTTACTGCTAAACCTATCAGAAAAATTGCATCCATATCAACCATTGCATGAGGATGAAAATAGCATAGATACAATACCAGATCATGTTGCTGACTTGGTTAAGTTTGAATATCAAAGAACAAGTTGGTTCTACCTTGATCCTATAGTCACCTATATGAATAAATTTTTCATTGGAGAGCCCCAATCTATCTCTGGCATTACTTTGGTTCTTCAAGATTATCGAGGTCTCTGTTGTAAAGATCAATCATGTTTTTAACAGTGGCCATTACACTTTGCAGTTTTGAATCTATGGGAAAAAGGTTAGTCCGCCTTTTTGACTGTGCTATCAAGAAGTCAAGCAGTCCACTGGTCTCAGCAGCTACTTGATTGGATTCATTTTCATTTTTGTATTATTTGATTTAATATGATTTTCAGCAGTATAGGTTAGGTAGGAGAATGTGAATAAGATCAGCATTCTGAACATATTTTTTTAGCAACATTCATTTTGATTTGGTTTTAGTTGAAAGATCAAAATAGGTATTGGTTGCAGAATAATTTTGGGATCACCCCAATGAATAAAGCAGCGGTCTGCATGTTCAAAGTTCAGTGGTTCTTGACACCTCCTGAAAGAGCTACCATCCCCAGGTGAGGCCTATGCTGGGGTCGTATAATTATAGGTAACTCGATTCTTCGACTGTTGATTTGGCATTTCTCTCGTGATGACGAAGTTTGGCTCGGTTGATCTCATTTTCCCCTCCATCCATTTTGCCCGATCCTCCATCACCTTGCTGCATCCTTCATCCACGCTACGCCCTCACTCCCTTGTCCTTTTGTCCAGTCAACTACATCTCGCTTGCCACCCATCCATGCATAAACCAAACTTAGGCTAAAAACAATAATAGATTAATAAGGCTAGCAATAAAATTAGTGTAGTTAGAATAGGTTAGACTTGTTAATAATAAATTTATCATTAATTAATTAATTAATGATTAATAATTAAATTAGTTGTTAGTAATTAGGTTAGTTTGTTAATAAAAACAAATAAAAAATAAAAAACAATGTAATAACATTAATAACAAAACAAAATTAAAATAAACAAAAATTAAAAATTAAAAAAACATATAAAAACATACACTAAAACAAAACATATATTAAAACATTAATGAATAAATAATAAAAAACAAAAAACAAAAATATAATAAAACAAAACAAATTAAAAAAAAAAAGAAACAAAAATGAAACGCATAACAAATACAATAAGCACATAAAACAAAAATTTAAATATTAAAAACAAAAAACAAAATCAAAAGTCAAATACATTAACTCTCTCGCACTATGCACGTATCTCAAAAAACCAAAAAATAAATCAACATTCAATAAAAATTACGGACCCCCCCTTGCCATCCGAACTTTAATGAGAGGGGGGGGGGGTCCGGAATGAGTGGTTTCACATTAACACCCCCTGGAAACTTGTCATATCCACAGGCTAGGGGACCCCCCCCTAAAACCACTTACCACCTCAGGGGGGTTCGGAATTACCACCTTTCCCCCAAAAAAACTACTTTCGCAGCATTTTGACCAGTCTTCTTCTGAAGACGATTCCAAACAAATGAAAACGAATTTTTAAAAACCTAGAGAGGTTTGTATCCATAATGGTATGAAGAACAAAAACCTCTCTCAAGTTTTTCACAGGTGTCATGAGTATGGAGAATCAATGCCATCTTCGAGACCCATTTTCCTAGTTTTTCATTTTTCTGTTACAGTCTTGATTTTGTGATAGCGGTGACAGTGAGCTGGAGGAGAATTTGGATTAAAAAAAGGAGGTTTGTGTCCAGCACATTCCCATATAAAATAAACTCCTTCAATTTTTTCTCATGTGTCATCATTGAAGATAAACAGATGTATGTGTAGACCCCTTTTTTGTAGAAATTCGGCCCATCTTTCATGGCAGACAGTTCAGGATTTTTGGGGATTTGTGGCTATTTTTAGCCGAGGTGGTTGAATTCAACTTAAAAAAATTGTTGGGGGATCTCTCGTGTTTATTCATATGATTTTAATGTAAAAGGGTTGTTGATTCTAGCACCCAAGAAGGCTATTCTCTATAGTATTTTTCTGATTCACAAGGAATACAAAGAGACTTTTTCATAGGATTCCTGTATGTCGACGATTGGTGAAGTTTTATTTCTTAGTTGAATGTGCTTCTACTCAATATTCATTATGTTTCTCTCTTTCTAATTTTCAAAAGGAGATTTAACGCAGAATTTATCCCTAATACTCTGTGCAGTGATTTTGAGAATCTAAATGTTTTCCTCTGATACTACAATGAAGAAATTCTTGAATGCATTTTTGTTGTAGTTGATTATCTCGTCTATTCCTTCTCTACATAATTTTATTTCTAAAGGATCCAATGTATGCATTACCTTTCCCTGTGAAAATACCTTATAGACTTGTGTTTAATTTCAAGCTTGTCACAGACCCCATATCCCAATGGGATTCTAAAGCAATCCTTCAGCCAAACACCTCAAATCAAAAACAAACTCATGTATAGTATAGCTAGTCTAATACCCTATTCAAAATAAATCCATATCAGATAGAGAGATTCTCTCTGAGTCTTGGAGGGATAGATCCAAGACTCGAAGTGGTTTTGATGTTGCCTCTCTGACTGCCTCCACAACCTTGGGAAAATTACAGAGTGCTAACAGGGGGCACCTCAGCTCCTTATAATTCTTTCCCTTATGGCGGGGGTCATATACCTCTGTTGCCTCCCTCGCTCGATGGTGCTCCTCAGCAACCTGTTTGGCCAACCATGAAATACAAGCTATCTAGAGAAGGTAGTAAAGGACCTTCTTCAAATGCCACATAGATGGCTTCTTTGTCATTCTCTTTGTTCAATGCATTTGGTAACAACACATTCTGGTCAGTTGTCACCTCGGTCGGGGGTAACCCTGGTTTTATATCACAAAATTCTACATAAGGGGAAAACACTTCTTAAGGACCCTGGAATCCATAGCAGGGATCAATTCCCTCGTCAGGGATGCCGACCGGGGGAATCCCCGTCCATGGCCAATGGAACCCCAAGTAAGGCTCAACAACTATGCCTATCAGATCTACAGGGGGAAACCCTTTCTAGAACCTTTGGAACACAACATTGGGAGAAATCCCTTTCCAGTCCTCAACGTCCTACTACAGGAGTCATCCGAAAATGTCTCAACAAGCACAATATCTGTACACTGGCCACGACCATGTTTTTTACCAGAACGTTGGTGAGCAGCCTAAATTTTCCTGGCAACCTAGTGCCATCCAAACTCCAAGATCCTTTCCTCCTGTACATACTCAACTACCCGAGCTACCTTTTCTAGCAACATTTCATTTTCCAAACTTGTAAATATTATTAAACAATCCAATTTGTCATGATCCACGTTGGTCAGACATGCCAACCAAGTTGCCCTCGAACATTCTGAAGTTCAAAGGTAAGCCTAACAAATATCCAGGCAATCATGTGACTGCCTTTCACCTATGGTTCTCATCCAACTCATTGGAAGACGACTCTATCAAGTTGCAGTTGTTTCAACGCACTCTTATCAGGAGTGCCACAAAATGGTACATTGAGATCGACTGCTCAAGATACTCTACTTTTGGTAGATTGGCCATGGTTTTTCTCGACCATTTCCAATTACCTGTGAGATACGATGTCAGCACCGTATTGCTGGCCAACTTTGAGAAAATGAAGGCTGACCATATCTCATATCACATTCGAGAATGGCGACGTAGGAAGAGTTTGATAAAAGTATCAGTCCCACTATCTTTCTCACTGGAGTGGTTCATTAACTCTTTGGTACCTCAACTATCCAAGGACGTCGCAATATCGGGAGTGTTTTCCAAGGAAGAGGCGATACTAAGAGCTCAACAACTTGAACTAATATACTCTCAGTTTGGTTTACTTTATGAAGTTTTTCCAGATGCACTGCGGTCTATTCTTGACAGGACTAGACACAAGTCTGGACCACATGCCGATGGTATTGTTGTTTCAGCACAAACCAAACCCACTGATCAGTTGTCAAATCAATTGCAACAATTGTCAATACAGCAGATAGCAGCCAGCCAGAACCCTGGTTCGGCTGCTCCCCCTACTCAAATGTCGAATGTACACAGTGTGCAATCGACAAACCCAAAGGCCACCCAACATCCTGACGGAAAGAAGAAACAACGAAAGAAGGGTAAGGGGGATAAGAAACCCACCAACAATGTTGGAGGGGGAAACACAGAGAAGAAGAAGTCAAAGAATCTATATAGCCTTTGCACAAAATACCATCTGAATCACCTGTGCCCTCAGCTAGGGGAGCCCCAAAAGTTTTTGGTGCAGAAACAACCTATTGTGTTAACGAATCCATTTTCACATGGGTAAAATTTAACTCAAGCCTCTTCAAACATGGATGGGGGCAGTCATGGATCCCCTTCATCATTTAGTAATCCCTCAACCTACAATGTTTATATGTTGAAAGGTGATGCTCATATAGCAACTAGGGCATATGATTACGGAATGCCAAGCACTTCTGAGAAAGGTAAAGAAGCTGAAAACCCATTCGTTCCTCTCTAGATTGAGAAGACGTTGGGTGAAACAATGACACGCATCTTGAAAGTTGCGTTCAAGAAATCTTCCCACAATCCAAGCACGAGGGCCACCCAGAAGTTAGAACTACTCTGTGGTGGAAGATTTTTTACAAACCCCTTGCACAATGTCTTCTTTGGAGGTCCTCCAGAGCTTCCCTTCCTAGAGAAAGGCTATGTTAGCTTCCTTAGGATCCGTTGAGACCTGTAGTTTGGGAATGATCATGCTTGATACAATTGACTTAAAACCTCGTCTTCCCTACCACGTGGAATTTCAGATAGTAGTGTCTTACACCACAAAACATTTTAGTCGAAACATTTTCTACACAGTGGTTGATGAGAGCGCCTCAACATGCGTGATGTCATTGGTGTGTTGGAAGTCCATTGGCCAACCCTTTTTATCTCTGTCACCTACTCTTCTTACCTCTTTCGATGATCATTCATTCCGACCACATGGAATCATCACTTCTTTCCTCGTGCAGTTAGGAGGGAAGACCATGTGCGTCGAGGTTGAAGTGGTTGATGCGCCTCTTGACTACAATCTCTTGTTAGGAAGGAGTTAGACCTATGTTATGCATACAGTGGTCATGATAGTATTCTGAGTCTTGTTGTTTCCACATGAGGGTCAGATTGTGTCCATTGATTAGTTATCCTTCTCTCGTCCTGACCCTTTATCGGGGGCATCCACGGTCCCGATGATTGATAACCCTCAGTCTGACATCATAAACATAGGGGTTGGTTTGTGCCCACCTTTGATGGGTACTTTCTATTACCTGCCTCCAACCGACGATGTCAAGTATATATTGGCTGTCCCCGACCAACCTAGGGCCGAAATATTTCAAGTGTCGTCATTTCGTATGACTTACTTTAATGATCTATGGACTCTTCCTTCCCCATCAGCCATGATGGAAGGGACAGGGCATCATGGCATGGCCATGCCCTTGTTCGCGGAATAAGTTGCGTATTCTATAGTCCAACAATCTTCTACTGACATCGATATGACTACCGCACAGGAGTTAGATCCGGTTCTCGAGCCTATTTGGGCTCAAGATTCTCTCACCAATATTGATTCTTTAGAATTAGTATTTCCCTTAGATGAGGAAATTATTGAGGCAATGACTGGTCTGGACAGAACCTAGGACAATCTCCATCACAAATCTTATTTTCTCCTGGAGTTAAAAAGAATTGAGGCAGGTGAATTCACGTTGACTATGACTGGAGATAGGTCTTGTCCTATCAATCCTTTGGCTACGCACATAGTTTACATTGAGGTTAATATGGAAACCATTGCTAAAATGATACCTATTGACATCTCTAGAACCCCTGGTGTCGTGGAGAATGTCTTCGTCGAAGCGGATTTCTCCCCCAAAGAGATTTGAATCTACACGGATTTATTTAAAGAATGTCGTGACATTTTTTCCTGGTTTTATGAGGAAATGCCAGGCATTGATCCAAGGATCATCGAACACAAAATCATGACATATCCTAACACTAACCCAGTCCGGAAGAATCTTCATCCATTTAATCCTAAGAAAGCAACAACTATTAAGGCTGAAGTAGAGAAACTCCTCAAAGTTGGTTTCATCTACCCCATTCAACTGACTCAATGGGTGTCAAATCTCATTCCGGTCAATAAAAAGAAGAGAACGATTCGTGTATGTACAAAATTCTATGATTTGAAAAAGGCTTGTCCAAAGTATAATTTCCCCACCCCATTTATTGACTAGATCGTCGATGAATGTGCAGGAAGTGAGGTATTTTCTTTCATGGATGGTTTTTCGGGATACAATAAGATACAGATAAAACTCGAAGACCAGCATAAAACAACTTTTATCTGTCTATGGGGTACATTTTCTTATCGGAAGATACCTTTTGGCCTGAAGAATGTTGGAGCCACTTTTCAGCGGGCCATGTATTTTTCTTTCCATGATCTCAAACACATTTTCGAGGCTTATATTGATGATTTAGCATCACGAGCTTGTAAGAGAGATGATCATCCCACACACCTTCAACTTATCTTTGAGCGATGTCTCTACTATCAGATTCACTTGAATCCAAACAAATGCAGTTTCTGTGTGACGTCGGGTCATCTGTTAGGTTTCATGTTTTCTACAACTGGGATCATGGTCGATCCTCTAAAGGTTGAGGTGATAGTTCGGTTTCCTCCCCCATTCATAGCCCCTCAGCTTCAAAGTTTATAGGGAAACGAAAATTTTTTATGGAATTTCATCCAAACTATGCCGAGATCACAAAAGGGTTTATGCATTTACTGAAGAAGGATGCTCCTTTCCATTGGGACAAAGCCACTCAGTGCTCTTTCGAAGCGTTGAAACACGCCCTCACGTCTGCCCCTCTACTTCAGCCACCGAATTATAAGAAAGATTTTTTATTGTACTTGGTAGTTGTAGAGTCTACCATCGGTATGTTCTTGGTTCAAGAGGATGATTTGCTTGAAGATCACGTGATTTAATACCTGAGCCGAGGCCTGGTTGGACCAGAACTCAACTACTCCCATGTTGAAAACTTGCGTTGGCAATAGTTCATTCTTTCCAACAGTTCCATCATTACATCCTATTTTGCAAGACCACCATCATTTCTGTTGTGAATCCATTCCAATACGTGTTGACATGATGTGTAATCGATGGAAATATCAGTAGATGGATAGTTATTCTCTAAGAATTTGACTTAGATTTTGTTTCGGTGAAATCCAAAAAGTCGATGGTCTTTGCAGAACTCATCTTGGAACTTCTGGTCGAGTCAGGTGATGTTATACCCGAAGAGTCGCCTATTAAAGGAGATATGTTTTTTATCTCATCTTCAGACCCCTAGTATCTATATATACTACTATATCTCCAGAATTTGAAGTGCCACACCTCTGCTTCTCATGATGAGCATTGACGTATATGCCATCAAGCAAAAAGATATCTTATTCTTGAAGACACTTTGTATCGTCGAGGTATAGATTGCATCCTTCGTCGGTGTCTCACTCATGAAGAAGTGAAACTCATGCTTAACGATTGCCACACTGGAGCATGTGGTGGTCATTTGTCTGGGTTGGAAACAACCCAAAATATTCTATGAGCTAATTACTTTTGGCCGACGTTCATCAAATATTGTGTTGAATCGATCAAGAAGTGCCACCCGTGTCAGATCTTCTATCGAAATATGAGGGCACACCTGGCTCCAATGTTTCCCTTCATTACAGTTGGCCCCTTCACCAAGTGGGGGATTGATTACACTACATGCCATCCCCCTTCAGCTAGGGGGCACCGTTATATCATCGTAGCAGTAGAATACTTCACAAAGTGGGTTGAAGCTATGCCAATGTTCAAGGATGATGGTGAGACAATAACTCTCTTTTTGTTTAACTAGACAATAGCAAGGTTCAACAAGGAGATTGTCACTGACCATGGCAGTCACTTTCAGAATAAAATAATGTTCTAGTTAACATCAAATATTGGGTTGAGGCAATAACATTCATCACCTTACTACCCACAAGCGAATGGTCAAGTGGAAGCTGTGAATAAGTCTCTCAAGACCATTATACAGTGAACTATCAATTTGGCCAAGTCTAATTGGCATTTGATGTTGTACGCGACATTGTGGGCCTACCGAACATCTGTAAAGACTACCACCGGTTTCTCACCTTTTCAACTCGTTTACGGGTTGGAATTCATCTTTCCTATAGAATTCCAGATCCCATCTTTTAAGTTGGAAGTATAATTATTTCCATACACTTCACCACTTGAGGAATGCTTATTATATCTCGAGCAGCTTGATGAGCAACACCGTGACACAACATTGGCTAACAAGGCTCAGAAGAAAAAAGTCAAGTGTCAGTACGATTGGTCTGTTCGTCCTCGGATTTTCTCTGAAGGCGACCTTTTCCTAGTCTATGACCAAGATAAGGATCCCCTAGGGGCAGGAGATTTCAAACCCAACTGGTTCATACCTTTCATTGTGAAGGAAGTATTAAATAAGGGCGCTTATCATCTGGTTGACTTCTTGTACATATGTATAGTTCTTATACAGTTTAGTTTTTTGTCTTTTGGTTTTATGGACGTGTAGATTTTGATGTCATGTTTTTCAATGTGGAATATGTCAAGTGAATCATAGGTGTTCGTTGGGTTTGCGGACAGTGCTAGCCGACACACTCGAAGACTTTCTTCTGCAGCTTGGGTGATATTCACACCTCAGGGCGAGTTTCTATCATATGGAGGTATATGTTTAGGTGACACCACAAATAATGTCATCAAATACAGTGCAATGATAGAGTTACTTCGTGACGCCTTGTCACATGGCATCTCTCATCTACGGGTCTACTTAGATGCATAGTTGGTTGTGTCCCAGTTAAATTGCGTTTATCATGTTTATGATCCTACTCTACACCGACGATTCCTTAGGGTATGTTGGCACAGGGGCAGAACCAGGGTTCAACACTAAAGAGTGCACCAACAAAACCCTAACTACTGGCCCTTTTGGAAACACCTGCGAAGGAGATGAAGTCTCACCTAAGGTAGAGGTAGGGGTGGTTGCAAGTTTCAAACGTCTGCAACCTTAGCTGGGACACAGATCTATGAAGACACACTTAGCGCAACACTTAGCATTAATATCTCACCTCGAATCAACCCTTATCTCGCTTCGCAGATAACATAGAGAGACACAGTATATACTTAGATCTAAGATAGCTCCAACACTTAGTAGCATACAACAAATTAGATTCAGTAGATCAAGAATTAAGCATCTTAAATATCATATCTAACATGCATTCATATCACATAAGCACAAATCATCAATAGATCTACCTAAACACATCAAAGCACTTAGCAACAGAGAGAGAAACAACACATCAGATAAAGAAACAGAGCACAACACATAGAGTTATTGTGGTTCACCCCCACCCTGGGGCTACATCCATAAAGTATTCTTCTTCATTATCTCAGTCAAGCAGTTATAGTGAAAAGATTCAGCAATCCTTACTTCGCACAGGACAGAAGATCTGCGCAGCTTGCTAGATCCTTCTTCCTTGCACCAAAAGCACAGAGCCTTCTACAATATCTTGCACTTAGCCCCTTACAATATGCATAGGGAATTTACAACACTTGCACTTAGCTTTGCAATTTAACCACACAGATCAACCAAAAAACTCTCTTCTTACATCTCCTAGCTACATATTTATATATTACAAAAGTGGGCCTAAACGTGGGTAAACCCATGGGCCGACATCCCTTTCCCGTTACATTAACCCAAAAACCCAAAAAGGACCCAAAGTGAGCCGAGATCTTGTGATCTCTACTTCGCTTGGTGCTTCGTCTTGCGCACTTCTTTTGATAGGGCGTCAAAGTCCCAAAAATGGTCAACTATGACCAAGTGTTCCTAAAAACTTGGTCAAGGGCCAACAGGCCCCCAACACTCACCTGTGACTCATCTCGAGTCACTCAGGTCTGACCAATTCTGCTTCAAACACCTCGAGTTTGGCTTGCATTTCTTCGACCTACTTCTTTGCAACTGCCTCTTGCTCAATGAACTCATGAATGAGTGTGTTACTGACAGGCCCCTCTAGGTGTTGTTCTATTGTAATCACAACCTGTTCCAACTCTGTTCCTTGGTTCTCAATCTCTAAAAAGA
This sequence comes from Picea mariana, assembly GCA_032191745.1. Lineage (NCBI taxonomy): Eukaryota > Viridiplantae > Streptophyta > Pinopsida > Pinales > Pinaceae > Picea > Picea mariana. The sequence continues at coordinate 16,681 of JASDQU010438167.1, forward strand.
GCTGACATGATTTATCCTGCAACGGTTGAAGTTTTTGATTCACCACCATTACCTTGCTCTGAATCATGTGAATATTTTGTTGTGTGACACACTACTCGTGGGATCACTTCATTTTCTCTACAGTTGACAGGGCCTTCAGTTGCACCTGTAGCTTGTCGGCTTGGTACTTTGCTTCCTGGAGCTGTGACTCCAATTTATGTAGTTATGGGTTCTCAGTCAGGTTCTCACATATCTACACACTTCTATTACTTAATTTCTTGCATTCTTCAGTGGGTGCTTTAATCCTTTCTATTGTACTCCGGGCAGTTATTTCTCTCTTGTCGTGCTCTTCTTGCAGAGTACTTGGGATGGCCTGGAGCTCTAATTCCACAACTCTCTATTGAAGTTGCTGAATAACTTTAGCAAGCTTCATCACTTGAAGTTCTAGGGGTTCTTCTACCTTCTGCTCTAAGAAGTCAACAAGAAACATTTGTTGGCATAGGGGCAGACCCAGGGTTCAATGCTCAAGAGCACACCAACAAAACCCTAACTATCATCCCTTTCGGCAACACCTATGAAGCAAATGAAATCTCACCCAAGGTAGAGGTAGGGGTGGTTGCAGGACTCAGACGTCTGCAACCTTAGCTGGGACACAGATCTATGAACAAACACTTAGCACAACACTTAGCATTAATAGCTCACCTCGAATCAACCCTTATCTCGCTTCGCAGATAACACAAAGAGACACAGTATATACTTAGATCTAAGATAGCTCCAACACTTAGTAGCATACAAAAAATTAGATTCAATAGATCAAGCATTAAGCATCTTACATATCATATCTAACATGCATTCATATCACATAAGCACAAAGCATCAATAGATCTACCTAAACACATCAAAGAACTTAGCAACAGAGAGAGAAACAACACATCAGGTCGATGCATAGAGCACAACAAACAGAGTTATCATGGTTCACCCCCACCCTGGGGCTACGTGCACAAAGTCTTCTTCTTTATTATCTCAGTCAAGCAGGGGTGGTTGCAGGACTCAGACGTCTGCAACCTTAGCTGGGACACAGATCTATGAACAAACACTTAGCACAACACTTAGCATTAATAGCTCACCTCGAATCAACCCTTATCTCGCTTCGCAGATAACACAAAGAGACACAGTATATACTTAGATCTAAGATAGCTCCAACACTTAGTAGCATACAAAAAATTAGATTCAATAGATCAAGCATTAAGCATCTTACATATCATATCTAACATGCATTCATATCACATAAGCACAAAGCATCAATAGATCTACCTAAACACATCAAAGAACTTAGCAACAGAGAGAGAAACAACACATCAGGTCGATGCATAGAGCACAACAAACAGAGTTATCATGGTTCACCCCCACCCTGGGGCTACGTGCACAAAGTCTTCTTCTTTATTATCTCAGTCAAGCAG
>JASDQU010438167.1:18139-49168 GCA_032191745.1 Picea mariana
ACATAAGCACAAAGCATCAATAGATCTACCTAAACACATCAAAGAACTTAGCAACAGAGAGAGAAACAACACATCAGGTCGATGCATAGAGCACAACAAACAGAGTTATCATGGTTCACCCCCACCCTGGGGCTACGTGCACAAAGTCTTCTTCTTTATTATCTCAGTCAAGCAGTTACAACACAGAGCTTCAGCAATCCTTACTTCACACAGGACAGAAGATCTATGCAACTCACTAGATCCTTCTTCCTTGCACCAAAAGCACAGAGCCTTCTACAATATCTTGCACTTAGCCCCTTACAATATGCACAGGGAATTTACAACACTTTCACTTAGCTCTGCAAGTTAACCACACAGATCAACCAAAAAACTCTCTTCTTACATCGCCTAGCTACATATTTATATATTACAAAAGTGAGCCTAAATGTGGGTAAACCCACGGGCTGACATCCCTTTCCCATTACATTAAACCAAAAACCCAAAAAGGACCCAAAGTGGGTCGAGATCCCATGATCTCTGCTTTGCTTGGTGCTTCATCTTGCACACTTCCTTCGATAGGGCATCGAAATCCCAAAAACGGTCAGCTATGACCAAGTGTTCCCCAAAACTTGGTCAAGGACCAATAGGGTACGTCTCTTAGAACGAATATTTGATTAAATTACGTATATCCATGTTCCTAGGAGATTGAATCAAATCATTGATACTCTAGCTAATCATGTATTAGATTGGCATATTGCACACACGTAAGAAAAAGAACACACATACACCTGTAAATAGATTTGTAAATAAATGTAACCCATAAGACATAAAATATGTAAATATGCATATATATATCAAAAGTTTCAGAGTACATAGGTGGGCAGAATCGCCTCAAAAATACATATCCAGTACATGTCATGGGGCTTCTACCCTAAAAAATATACAAAAAGTTCCCTCGAAACGTAAGTAGTCCATCATAGCTAAGGGCAGGGCCTATTGGCCCTACCGTAGTGAACCACAACGTTTTCCAAACACTAGAAGAGTTGGACCCAAGTCCATGGCACCCCAACTATATGAGGTTGAATCAATGGTGGGAGATCCTCAATCTTTGCCATAGGGACTGTGCGAGTGAGTGTGGTGAGGTTCTACTCCACCTGTCTCAAAACTCTCTCAGCCTCTCCAGCTCGATGTCCCCCTGCTGCTACTACTGGTCTGGTGGTTGTGGATGGTTCTGTCTCTGGTCGAGGACACTGCCTAGTCCTCGAGAAGTCTGTTGGATGCACTGATCCCACATATGTACATAACATATACATAGTTGTCAGATAATTTGGTACACACAAAAAAATGATATATATAAAGAAATAAAAATTAAAAAACAATTAAAAACAAACATACGTATCTCTCCTCGTTCTGCTCCAGGAGGTACGGGCATATCAGGATCCCTAGAGAAGTTGATCCCGACATAGGGGTAGTCCTCTATAGCTGGAATATGTTGAGACCACCAGTCGAAAAAAGAATCGTTGAAGGCCTCAATGGTCCTCCCTCCCCCCTGTCATGGAAACAACACTTCTCATATGCACACTACTTGCAGGGATGCCACGTGCCCCCGTATGGTCTCTTGCGGACTGAGACTAGGTACCCTCTCGAAGAAGAAGGAACATAGAACTGTCCCAAACCCAAAGTTTTTGTTATTCTTCACACAACACTATGTCAACTGTCTCTTCATGCAATCCAACATGGTTGTGCTCCAGTGAAACACTCGTCCATTTAAGCACTATACCACATAATGGATGTGTGCCCGAGAGGCCTGATGTAAGGTCGCAGATCCAATAATCCACCCAATAAGTAAAACTATCACTTACAATGATAGGTTGGAAATATTGTGGATCAACACNCCACTTTATCTGTGACAGCCTCGCAGTGTAGCCCGATCAATTCGGCTATGTTGTGAGGCCCAAGAGGAAAAGAACAAAGGTTGACTGGTTCCCTTCTCCTTGAGAGGCTAGTCAGAAAATAAATATCCTCAGTTGTTGGAGTCAACGACTGTCCCTCGAGCATAAAAGCGTCAGCGTCTAGGTGCCAGGAGTCTACCAAGGCATTCGATATCCTGGGTTGTGCCATCATGAATGGACACTGGAAGAATTTCAACAACCCACATTGTGCTAATACGAAGACAGTAGCAGGGTCTTCTATGACCAATTAATCAAGGTCCTTGTGCTCCCTTTCTCTCCAATGGACATACATCCTGCAAAAGGACAAGTTCAAAAGAGAGTTAAACTCTTGTTTTTCAAAATTTTCCATGTGTTTGAGGGTGTACGTGGGTCGTATTGAGCACAGTCACGTATTTACATGGGCAGGTTGTTTTCCGCCCACAGGCATACATGTGAGAGCCCGCATACCTGCAGGATTGCACCTTTTTAAGAGTGCCCACCCTCCCAAAAAACTAAAATAAAAAAAAGGGAAGTATTGAATTGCAAGAGGGGTTGATTTATACTTACTTGGTCTGAGCGAAAGTTCATTTCATCCATTGAAGCTCCCAGAATCAACTCTTTTAGCAAAGGGGTGTTTTTGGCTTTTTGGTCAATTCTCAATTTTCAATGGTGATAATGAATTGACAAGCTTCTATTTATAGACTTTTTTGCCCTTTTTTGTCATTTTTTGAACCCTTTTGTCATTTTTTCTGGCTTGAAAATCATTTAGCATGTTTCTTGAGTTTCTCATTGGATGTTACGATACACTTCACTTTTGGTTTAGAAAATGTTTTGGGAGATGGGTCACTTTTAAGGTCCTTTGGTAAAAAGTTATTTTTCCAACTATTTGCATTTAAGTTAGGATTCCACCTCCACTTTTTTCATCTCATTGTCTTTTCTTCTTTGCCATAGGATCGATCCCATCGAATTGTGACATGGAACTATCATTGCTTCTTAAGAAGTGTCGTAATTTGGTGGTAGAGCCTACCCCTTCATGGATGCCCTAGGTAGATACTGGTTTCATTTTGGTGTCCATGATGTTTTTAATGACTTTAGGCTTGGGAGTACTTTTTAGTCTTATTTTAATTACGAGTTTGAGCCTCATTTGCATGATTTATCATCACTCTTGACCTCACCCTCGGGAATCCCAAACAAAAATGAGTCTTCTTTAAGCCCTTTTCAGACTCTATAAACATGGAAAGATTGTCGAGCCATCTTGTTGTCCTTCATGCTCGCCAAACTAAAAATTGAAGGCACGTCTGCCCGGTGGTAGTTTACCCATTTTTTGGTTCGGACAGTGAACTGTACGAACAAAGGTATACTCTAGGAACTTCAGTTCGCTAGAAGAGTATTCTCAGGTATAATTTTAACCCTTTTTCGGGCCTGAGGGACTAAATTTATGAAAAGGAACCCCCACAGAGTCCATATTTAAGCTCTTTTTAGACTCCCTAAAGATGAAAATATTTTCGAGTGACCTTGTTTCTTCACACTCGTTAAATTGGTCCAGAAGAACGTTCTCTACAGATTCCATATTTAAGCTCATTTCAGACTCCTTAAAAGTGAAAAGATCGTCGAGTGACCTTGTTCTTTCATACTCGTTAATTCATTCAGAAAAACATCTACTGGCATGAGTTTACCCCTTTTTATGGTCTGTAGATTAAGGAGGAAAAAGGTACACCTCGGGAGAGTTCTCTTCAACAAATTTTACTTTTTCAGGCTAAGGAGACTAAATCTAGAAAAAGGCAGCAAGTCCATAGTTAATCTCTTTTCAGAATCCTTAATATTGAAAAGATTGTTGACTGATCTTGTCTTTGTCACACTCGTTAAAATGGTTTTGAACATATATATTTTTGGTGCTAGTTTACGCCTTTTTCGAACTGACTAGACTACCTTCGAAAAAGGTACCCCAGTGGAGTCTTCTTTTGCATTTTTTTAGACTCTCTAAAAATGAAAAACCACAGAGCTTACCTTTGGGATCGTTAAAATTACATTGAAGGACGTTATCATTGTGTCCTGTTAATCACGTTTTCCTCCCTGCATTTTGGCCTAATGTCGGCTCCATGTTGCTCTCAATTGAACCTTTGAAGCATGCCTTATACGTAAGCCTTGTATCACTTTGCATCTGCGTCTTGACACCTTGACCCATGGAGGAATTTTTTGAGTGTCCTTTCCCTGTACATGTCTCCTTTCTCTGAGCATCAGTGTCTTCCTTGTGCTTGGAACTAGTATGTTTTCGACACTCGTTACTCTTTTGTAATGTAGCATTATTTTATTCCTTTTCAAGCTTTCCAAAATTATTGAAAAAGACAAAAAAATCAAATATAGCCCAAAAAGAGGAAGGGAAAAGTATTTTATTTTTATGGCAACACAATGAGTCGCCCTTGGAAAAAGAACATCCTTCCGTTTGTTCGTCAAGATCTGGGATTTAATCTGACCTTAGGAAGCTGTTCTTGTTGCATAGAGTTGTGTCCTCCTCCATTTGGTTATTCTTCCAAACATTTGGAGAGTTTGCGTTGCCTCCTGCATAGTGAACTTATGTCAGTACCATGCTGCTTGAGTCTCATAATTCATCATTCTATTTTCCAAGGGAAGTTTTACCTAACTTGAGTCGACCCTTCTGTAGTTTTTCTCTTGTCCTCATGCCCGGCCATCCCGAAAGTCTAGTCAAGTCTTTGTTCGAAATCGATGAAGTTTTCTACCTGATCACCGAGATCCTCTTATTTGTTCCCGACGAGCCATTGAATACCTCTGGGTAGTGGATTCGTACACTCACATTACACTCCTACCCAAGTTTTAAATATCTTGAAGTTTTTTCTCGAGCTCTGAAGGCCTCATCTCCAGCCAACAGGCGTCATTGGCTTCTTGAAGATGGATACTATACATGTATATCTTTTGATTTTGAGATGTAGTTCTGTTGTGTATTGCTCGCAACTACACTTTATATAGTTATATGACATGGATCTGCAATGTATTTGATTGGAATCCATGATTTATTTCATCCCTAGCATGGTTATGCTCACCTCGGTGAGACAATTATTATTTTGTAGATGGTACCTCCCGAACTCTGGTCCTGGGCTCATTCGCTTCGTATGTTGGTAAATATTTGTAATGTATTTCATCCATTATATTCTCTTCTGACCTCACACATTAGGGGGCATCTGTTATAACCCTAAATTTCACCTTACATGCATACCTAAGATCAGACCATCTTACTTGCTATTTTTTCCAAGTCATTATTGAAAGTTATTCTTAAAAAACATTATTTTTGAAGATGTACGCGCCCTGCACCATTACTTCCTGCGTGTGTACACTTTATGCACCACTACTTCTTGTGTACGTATGCTAGTTACACCATTATAGCCCGTGTATACTTGCAAAAGTTGCAAAAAATAAAAAATTGCAAGGGGATACGGGCTTTTGGGTAATTTTCTAACCAATTGACCACCCATAGCCCGTCACCCAACCGAATAACTATCTTTTTGGCATATAAAAGAAGGTGTTGGGGTCCCATTCCTACAAGAATCATGAAAGCAGTGAAACTCTGCCCATTTCATAATACCCCCTTGCCCCAAGAATTTGCAGCCACATTGTGAGTTTTGAGCCAGAATGCCTTTTTCTAGCTTTTTTCCTCCATTACTAGCCTAATCAGTTCCCTAGAGAGCGCTGAAGAGGAGAAAGACACATGGAAGCAGTGGGAGCTTACTGAAGAGGATCCTAGGACTGGGTTCGAGGAGCAGTTGTCGATCTCATTTTGTAAGTGAATTTGTGAGATTAATATAAAGAAGTAATTTTTCCGTCCCGCCATATGATGTGTTCAATCTTCATGTTTAATTTACATTTTTTTATGACGTATAAACCACTAATTCATATATAAAATACATGTTCATAGTTTCTTGTTTGTCTTTTGTTGAATGCAGGTCAGCCTTGGGATGATATTTTCATTCGAGGAACAACCGAACGAAAAGGGATCGACACCGGATGTAGATTTTAAGGTAAGAATATCGGATCCCTATACTTTGTACTTTATGCATGAATGTGGGTTACTATTGAGATAGTAGTTAAAAGTAGGAGACTTCAGATGGTTAGCTCTGCCTGCACTTTAGAACCCTAGTGTAGTCCCTAGGGAGGTTTTCCCACTATAGCAAGTAGGAAAAAATGAGAACGATTTGGGTGTCAATAGGCTTTATTCAAACTTTAAAATATTTTTAAACCATGAAAACTCATTAAAACATAATCAGTTTGTTGATTGCAAGAATGTTGATATTCTTACAATAAACACTTTAACACATGTAGGCCTAGGTTAACTCTTTTGTGATCAATCAGTGATATAAAACATGGTGATAGGACTTGTCCAAACTCAAATCAAGACCTGAATCAAAATTATAAAAATCAAAACAATGAACATTAAGAAAAAAGGGTAAGACATAAAACAAAATGACTTAACACATAGTGAATAAAAAAGACTCACTAATAGCTAGGTTGATAGATGAATAAGTTGGTTTGATGAGTAGAAGGAAGAGGTGCAGGCCTAGGATCTAACAACATGTATAGGGTTTCAAATTATCTTTCACAGAAAACTGAAATGTACTTCACAATTCCTTCACAAGTCTCATGTGCTCTTAATTGAACACCAATCCAACTTATACTCCATTAATTGGACATATATGAGATGACAATAATTATAAATCATTCTGGCAACTTCTGACTATGATTATATTTATATGTATGATTGGATGGAAAATTTGAGTAATGATACAAGTTCATGATATTAGACTAGTATACCTTGGATATAATAGGTTTGGGTCTGTACTAACACTCCAAACATTTTCTAATAGTTCAAAAAAAACACCATTTCCATTTGACATTTAGATACAATGATCTACACTCCTCTTTTCCTAATCTCAGTGATCCAGATTATTTTGGGGAATGATATGAAGGCATAAATATAAAAAAAATATAACAAATAAATACAAAGAGATATGGAAAGGAACATAGTAATACAATAAATCTCGGATTCTATTAATGATTTTCTGAAATGAAAAAGACTGTAAAATGCAAAAACACTCAAGATAACTAGAATGGTGGTAGTTTATCTATGAGAAGAGATGTGTCAGCTATGCTCATTCGCAATAACTTGAGTAAAATGAGACTCCAAAGGTATTTTTAGCATAAAAATAAATGAAAAACCCCCAAACATCCAAAACCCTAACCCGAAGAGATGAAACACCAAAAGGTTTGTGGGCCCGGATGGGGGTAGTTGATATGTCAACTTCCCAAGGGTGTAACTTTTGCATACGATATTTGTTTGGGGCACTCAATACACCATTGGAAAGGTATAATTGAGGAGTACATATTTAATTCAGCCTAGTATCTACATTTACTTACATGCTAGCCATTGTCGAGCCAAAAAAATGTCATTTAGGGCCTCAAAATGGCCTCAAAAGTTTGGGACCTGAAAAATTGTAAAAAAAACTACCAAAATGGAAAATGGTCTTTAATCCAGTGGAATAGATGGGTGGAAACTGATATCCTCCTGGATCATTCAGTTCACTTGATCTAGGTGAATATCGGTGGCCACCCACCAATTCCACTGACTCAAAGACCAATATCCATTTTGGCATTTTTTTCCTAGTTTGTCGAGTCCTAAACTTTCAAGGCTGTTTTGAGGCCCTAAACAACATTTTTTGGGCACGCCACAGTCACATTAAAAGATTTAGCCATATTTTGATGGAAACATGTGTATTCCTCAGATATTTCTTTCTAATGATCTATTGTGCACCTAAAATTGAGATCGTATATAAAAGTTACAACCCTGGGAAGATGATGTACCAACTTACCCCATCGAGGCTCACGTGACTTTTGGCACTTCATCTCCTAGGGTTAGGTTTTTGGATGCTTAGGTTTTTCTCATTTATGCTTTATATTGAAAAGGCCTTTTGGAGCCTCATTGTAACCAACTTCTTGTGAATGAGCATAGCCGACACATCTCTTCTTAGAGATAAGCTACCACCATTCTAGCTAGCTTGTGTGCTTTTGCATTTTACAGTATTTTCTATTTCATACAATGATTAATAGAATATGAGATTTATTGTATTAGTTTGTTCCTTTCCATATCTATGTGTAATTAGTTTTTATATCTATGTCTTCATATCGTTCCTAAAATAATATGGATCAATGGTATCAGAGCGGTCTACTCCTTTTCATCCTTAGTGCATGTCCTCAATGAGGTCAGGATATAGAGAGTTGGGTCTCGAGCTTGTATCTATTGAGGAGAAATACTCTCGCATGCCCAAGAGACCTTCCATTTCAGAAGAAAAGAGGGACGATGAGATAGGATATCCTTTCAAGATATTTCTCGAGGAATCCCTCGCATGATAGAGGAATGAGATGATGGATAATTTCACCCAGATCCTTCGATGACTACCGGAAACAATGAAGGGACCTTCAACCAACAATCACTTCGAAGGTGTGATTCCATTCAAGGTAAAAGTTAACTTTGATATTCCTTTATTTTAAGACCTAATAGATGTCAACTCTTTGAAAAAATGGTTAAATATACTAGAGGGTTATTTCTCTTTCCACAATTTTTCCAATCATTAAAAGATCACCTTCGTGCTCCTTAAGGCCGTTCCCCATGTCCTAGATTGGTGGGAGACTTACTATGAGAAACAAGCTAAGGATGAGTCTATTTTTTGGGTCAGGACCCACTTGGGAGGCTTTTGTTGATGAAAAGTACATGAAATAGACCACACTGCGCCAAGAGAGGTGCCAAATGGTGTTATATTTCACAAATACTTTTCATACCTTGTGCACCAATATGAGTATCAAAGGGAATGATTTTAGGGGCTAAATTTCACTCATGGGCTAATTTTCCATGGTTTTTTCCAAAACAAGATTCTCCATTCTCAAAATGATTCGCCCAAATTATATAGGATAAAATTATTTTACCTTAAAAATCGCCAAAATTTTATACAAACTATATAAAATCCTTTGAAATTTGAATATTTTTACAAAAATATCGCCAAATATTTATAGTTGGCATATGCAGGATTATTACAATTCGCCAAGGTTTCTACATTTTTAAATAAATTTCCATCCTTAAAATCATCCCTGATATTAAGAATCTAAGCAACATCTATTCCTAAAATATCATGGGGCTCTGCATAGGTACATCCAAACCAAAATGGAGTTTATGGACATGTCATTGGGAGTTGTTTATTGATATGTTGTCAAAATCGAGTAGAAATTCAAGTAGCAAAATAGGCAGTAGTTCGGGTCTGCAAATCCACAACAACTAAAGTATGTTAAGGGTGGACCTAACCCCTAGGAAAAATGATAGAGAAAGGATGAATAACCCCAGGATAACTAGTCCAAGCCACCAACAAAGAAGGGTAATGTGAATTCGAAGAAGGACACTAGAAAATGGTGCGAGTTCCACAAAATACCTTGGCACAATACTGATGAATGTTACTCCAAATAGTCATTTTTGGATCAGACGAAATCCCCAGGGTTAGATGTTGACTCAGAATCTGATTTAGATCCAGAAAAGGGAATAGAAATCATTGATGTTGTTAGCACATATTATTTATGGAAGGGTGTTTTTCCCTTAGGAAATAACCCCTTGGTGAAAAAATGAAGGAAAGGGTCATAGTGCGACCCACTTTTGGCTCTTATCCTAAGTTTTTGATGTCTAGGAAGCCTCGGCACGTTGTACTAAGGATTGCACAGATCTCAGCGGCTAAGATCTATGCACTCATATCTACGGTCTTCATTCCATATCAACCCCCCCCCCCTCCACCCCCGACCTTCTGCATTTAACGGGGGGGGGTCCGAGCAGGTGGTTTTCTAGCGTGGGTCCCCACTATCATTTTTCCTCCACAAAAACTTAGACCCCCTTGCTCATTACCTTTTATCGCCTACCCCTCCTCTGAGATAACCACCTTACCGCCTCCTAATATTGCCCGTGCTCTTACTGACACATGTCCTCCACACGCTCGACTGCACGCCTGTCCCTGTCCATTGTCATTTCTTCCCCCCCTCTCATCTCCCAACATCTGTCTTCCATTCCCACTCCATGTCCCTTCCACCATTATCATCATTTACCCCTGACCTGTCACTCCCCTCAGCCTCCATGTACCCTCCCTTTGCCACATCACCCTCGTGCCTTTACACCTTATATTTCGCATACTCGCGCCCACACATTCCTAGTCACCACCACCCACATCATTCCACCTAGAAATTGTTCACTCATCATTCCATGTGAGTTTGTGCCATCGCCTCGCCCACTCACCAACTCGTCATCATCAGCGTCCACGTCCACCTGCCAGTGTTCCCTGCAAAATTCCAGCAAAGATACAGGTGCCGAGTTGACTCAGGCCCGTCCTAATCCTAATGCAGGTAGTTAATGAAGGTGAGGTAGGTGGTGAAACCTCGTCTCACGAAATAAATGGAAATCCAAAAAGGACAGGCCATGGAAGCATACTGTCATCCCAGACTGACATAAGATTGTGTCTGACAAATAACTCCACTTGTAGTCTGACAGAGAAGACACATACCGACTAATCAGAAGCTCGTGTCTGATAGATGACTGCATGCATAGTCTGCAGAGAAGGTTCAGATGTAAAGCCTTGAAGGATTTGACTTGATCATGCCTCTGGCAATGGAGAATTGTTCAGACTATATGTAGGCATTTTTGATATTTTGTTATGGTCGATGGTTGAGCAAGGCTCCCGTATTGTAAATTTTTTATGAAGCTCTAGTTCTATGGTTATGTATATTGATTTGAGACTTCTTGTTTAATCTAAGTCATCTTCCTCCTTCATCTTCTTTGCCTCTGATACTGAAGTATCCATGATTGAAGGATTCACATGGATTGTTTTAACTTTATTGTGATGTATGTTTGATTACAGTCTTGTTTTAACCTTCTTCAGTTTCCTAAAACTTTGAATCTAAGAGGATATTGTGTTTGAATTTTTTCCTCCTTAGGCTGCTAGAAGACCTGATGTCCATAGCAGACCTCTACATTATCCTCACTGATTATTCCTCCAATTCACCTTTTACTACAATTTATCGACTGAAGTTGATCAAGACCTCATCTTCTTGTGCATACTGGTCCATTTGTTTGAGTTAAAACGATATTATCTTGAGTCTACGCCCATTTGAATTCTTTAAATTACTCATTGTGACATATAACATGATGGGTAATAGGCTTACCTTCAATGCAATCTAAAGGTGACTTCTAGTGCTAACATACTTGGAATCATTGTCGAGGAACAAATTGAAGACATTTCTCTGGTATAGAACAACAAAGAGCTTTTGATTCTGAAGGTGCATCAGATATCATAACCATTGAAGATTGTTGCTTGGACTTGGTGACTCCATTGTTTCAACTTCACTGTTTCAATTTTGTCTCTGAAAGGCAGACACATGAGGTATACTCCAAAACTGCCTCTAGCAACACCTGAAGCCGACCTATAGAAAATGATCAGAAAGGGAAAGACCCCTCAAGAAGGTACTTCATCTCCTATACCAGGTGATTCTGGTAATTTTCATAATCCTTGTTTAGAAACTCAAGTAGCTGCTTCTCATTCCTCTATTATACCATCTGTTGGAGTTTCCAGAAATTTAAATTTTGGGAGTTTTCTTGTTGTTTTCTCCCCTCCTAGTATCGGTTTGGAAGGAGAAATATTTGACACCCTTGTTTCCCCTAAAGTTGTACAGTGGTATAAACCCAAGACCTTATAATATTTCCCTACTCTAGGTTTTACCACTCCTCCTCCTATTAGAATTGTTTCATTTATAGTAGGTAAATCATTTTTTCCATCGAGCCGTGTATCTTTCTCTCCCAACACTCAGTTTTTTCCTCTTTATCCCACAAGCACATCGCCAGTCTCACCTGTCCAAACTCCATCCTCTCCTGGTTCTGCTCTAGTTCACGTCCCAATGGTAGGTGCTAATCCTCCCAGAAATAGAATGGATGCTATAGTGGCTACTAGATACGCCCCTCTTATCCTGCCTCAGCCTCTGAATGCTCTCCTAGTTGGTGGCTACCTTAAGCAGTTTCCCAAGTTCACAGGTGAGGAAGACATAAATACAGAAGAGCACCTTGCATCCTTTTATAGTTATGCAAATAGTTATGTCATCATAAATGAAGATGTGTGGATGAGAATTTTTGTTCATAGCCTTGATGGGGAGGCTAGAAAATGGTTTAGGGCCTTGGATATTGGATCTATTGATGGGAGTGAAGCCCTAGATGATGCATTCTTAAGACATTGGGGGGATAAGAAAGATTTCCTTTACTATATTATAGAGTTTAGATAACTTAAGAAGGGACAAGGGGAATCTATTTCTGACTTTTCAAAGAGGTTTAATAAAATGTATAAAAAGATTCCTGCTGAGATTAAACCTACATAAACCTCTGCCAAAATTACTTATGCTAGTGCTTTAGAACCTCATTTCTGCCTCCTGTTAAGAGAAATAAGAGCTACTTCCTTGGCTCATATACAAGATGCAACCTTGGAAGTGGAATCCAATATATTGGCAGTTGACAAACGCAGGAGTAAGGCTGATAGAGACAGAGGAAAGGGGAGTTTTGAAGCTTCAACCTCTGGTTCATATGCTGCCCACCCTCAAGTAGATGAATTGACCAATATAGTAAAGTCACTTTCTTCTAAGGTGGAAAGGTTGAAACTAGAAGGAAAGCAGAGCTATAGGAATCCCCAAAATGATGAAAATAAGGGTAACTTTAGAAGACTCAATAATACTCCTTAGATCCTTCCCAAAGATCCTAGAAAAAAAGATAGGGATGATCAAAAAATCCAAACCCCTCTCCAAAATAACCTTGTTAATGATGAAGAAGGAGAGGAACAATATTTTTATCCTGAAATCCATTATCTTGGAGATACCTCCTCATTCCCCCATTTAACACAATTTGCATACGAGGAGTCTCTCATGGACAACCAACTAAATGAGATGAGTAAGGGGGAGAAGACCAGTAGCAGTCCAAATAAATATAACCTCAGGTCCAAGAAGAAGGAAGGAAATCCTAACATTCCTGATTAGCCTACGAGAGCAGAGAAGCCTGCTAAAAATTTAGTTGACAACAACAAGAAAAAGAAGGCACAAAACCTTTCACCAGCAGTCAAAAGTCCTGTCCCAGAAGTGAGAGAAATTCTAAAGCCCCCCTCCTCTTTTAACTTTGAGCATGAGATTCAAAAAATTAGGATCCCCATACCCCTTTCAGAGCTGGTCAAGCATGAAGACTTCAAAAGGTGCCTCTCCAAAATGTTGCAGCCCAAGCCTTCGTCTCATTCCACAGACTCAGTCAACCTCCAAGATGAAAAGCCTGTTGTCATACTGGGATCTCTGGTGGAACATAGATATGATTCATACCCTCCCTTATATACTTCACTGAACATACATGACAAGGTGTTGCATAACTATTTAATGGACTTAGGGTCATCTCATAATCTCATGCCCAAAACTTTCGTGGATGAACTAGGATTAGAAGTCACACAGACTTACCATGACTTATATTCTTTTGACTCTAGGAAAGTGAAGTGTCTTGGGGTCATCAAAGATCTAGTTGTGACCTTGTTTCAGGTGCTCATGAAGAGTGTGGTCATGGACATCATTGTGGCTGATGTTCGCCCGAAGTTTGGCATGCTCTTGTCAAGATCTTGGATAAAAAGACTTGGGGTAACTTTGCAAATGGCCCTCACATATGCTACCATTCATGTTTTTTTAGGGGGAAGCATAGAAGACTGTACATGGAAGCTCAGTTCACCTACATTATTAGTGATGAATAAAACCCCACCAACCATCCTATTTTTTCACTTGATACTGATCTGGGATGCAATTTATTGCAGCTCACTGATGCTCCTGAACCTCCTCTTGAAATCAGAAAATAGTCCATTACTCTTTGTGAATATTCTCCTCCAATAACCTCTATTTGGAAGATGTTCTTTGATGGAGCCTCTTCTAGGGAAGGTGTTGGTGTTGGAGTAGTCTTTGTTTCACCCACTCAAGAGACTATATCTTTGTCCTACAAGTTATAATTTTAAACTACCAATAATGTGGTAGAGTATGAAGCTATTGCTTTGGGTTTGAGGGCTGCAAAATACATGGGGATTGAAGAGATTTCAATGTTTGGGGATGTTGAATTAATTGTCCATAAGATCAGAAATATTTATCCAGCTAAGCACCCTAGGCTTAGAACTTATAGAAATGAAGTGTGGGACCTAGTTGATAGTTTTTTCTTCGCTTTCAAAATTTCATTTATTCCAAGGGAAGAGAATGCCATAGCTGATTCTTTGGTTGTTTCAGCAAGTAATTTCAGAGTTGCTTTTCCACCTAAACTCAAGTATGATGTAGAAGTGAAATATAGACCCTCTATACTTGACAATGTCAAGCATTGGAAAGGGTTTGAAGATGATCTTGAGATCAAAATATTCCTTGAGACTGTTGGTGAGTTTTCTGCATTCCATATTGATTAAGATCATGATTCTGAAAGTAATCCTCATGCTAATTTTTTCCTAAACAAAATTGCTAATCATCGTATTGTTCAGTTCCCTAGAAATCATATTCCAAAGGGACTAGTTCCTTTGGAAAGACTATTTGACATGAATGATGTGGCAGTGAAAGTTAAAGGTCCAACTGATGATGTTGATGTGACTGAATGCAATATTGGTACAATGAAGGATCCAAGATTTGTCAAGTTGTCAAACAACTTGTCAAGGGAGAAAAGAGTTGAATATGATGAACTATTAAGAGAATTTGCTGGTGTGTTTTTCTAGAAATATGAAGATCTCAGAACATACAATACAAGTGTCATTGAACATAAGATCCCATTGAAGGAAGAGGCCAAACCATTTAGGCAGAAATTGAGACAAATAAATCCTATGTTGTTGCCCATTATGAAGAGGGAGGTAAAAAAGATTTTGGATGCCAATATTATCATTCCTTTGAGGTATTTTGAATGGGTGGCCAGATTGGTCCCAGTGAGAAAGAAGAATGGAGAAATCATACATTGTGCTAATTTAGGAACCTGAACAGAAGCTCTAAGAAGGATAATTACCCCTTGCCAAATATGGAGCACATATTACAGAGGGTGACAGGTGCATCTAGGATCTCTATGATTGATGTCTTTTCTGGCTACAATTAGATCTTTGTCATGCCTGAAGATAGAGAGAAGACAACCTTCACTAATCCTTGGGGTACATTCATGTATGCTAAGATTCCCTTTGGATTCATGAACATAGGGGAGCCATGAACATAGCCTTTATTGGATAAAAGGACAAGTTTGTGGTCATCTATTTGGATGACATAACCGTGTTCTCAAGGTATGATAAAGAGCATTATGATCACCTGAGAAAGGTCTTCTTGAAATGCAGAAGGTTTGGTCTCTCCCAAAATCCCAAGAAGTCCTTATTTTCTATGCAGGAGGGAAAGTTACTAGGGCACATAGTATTAGCTGAGGGGGTAAGGATTGATCCCAGTAGGGTGGAAACCATACAAACCTTGTCACTCCCTAGATCCAAGAAAGAAGTTCAGTATTTCTTAGGGAAAATTAATTTTTTGAGAAGGTTTGTTTCTAATTTTTTTGAACTAGTAAAGCTTATTACAACCTGTTGAGGAAAGGAAATGAAATCAAATGGACTGCTAAATCTCGTAATTCTTTTGATCAAATAAGAAAGGATTTAATTGAAGCACCTATGCTCATCAGTCCTGACTACTCCAAATATTTTATGATTTTTTTATTCGCTTCATTTGACATTGTAGTAGTTGTTTTATTGTGGAAGAATGTTGAAGGGCTAGAGCAGTCCATTGCCTTTTTCAGTAGGGCATTGAGAGATGATGAAATAAAATATGACATCATGGAAGAGCAGACCTACACTTTGGTGAAATCCCTCAAGGATTTCAGGTTCTATGTTCTTCATTCAAGAGCCATTTCATATGTCCCTTCAGCTTCTGTGAAGGAGATTCTCATTCAGGCTGACATAGATGGAAGGAGGAAGTGGATTGCCAAAATACTTGAATTTGATCTTCAAATAAAGCCCACCAAACTGGTTAAAGGCCAAGGTTTAGCTAGGTTGTTGGCTTAATCTAATTGCAAATATTTGGGGGTTACTTTCATCAATGCTTGCTCAGAAAATCATCAATATGAGTTTTCTGATGAAGGTTCTCAAGTCAACCCTCCATTGGAAGAATGCGCTTGGTACAAAGACATTGTATTTTTTCTACAAAAGTTGCAGAATCCTGATGGTATGGAGAAGCACAATGTAATATATTTGAAGATCAAATCAATTAAATATTGTCTTATTGATCAAGTATTGTATTGGAAATACCCTCTGGGACTGATGTTGAGATGCTTAAACCCACAGGAGGCCCAAAAGATTATGTCTTCTTTTCATGAAAGTTTATGTGGGGGGCATCACTTCTAGAGAACCACATCCTATAATATTCTTAGGGATGGATATTTCTGTCTTAGTCTATTCACCGATGTTTGTACAAATATCAGGGCTTGTGTCAAGTGTCAAAAATTCTCTGGAAAGCAACAGCTCAAGTATTTTCCATTAAAGCATGTGGTATCTTTAGGACCCTTCCAGTAGTGGGGCCTAGATTTTATTGGGGAAATTCATCCTGCTTCAATTGGTCAGCACAAGTGGATATTGACTGCCATGGATTACTTTACCAAGTATATACAATCCATCCCCACAATGAGTTCTTCCCACAAGGTAATCATTGGTTTTCTTGAGGATATTATGGCAAGGTTTGGTTGTCTGAACAAGATTGTCACTGATATTGTTGCATCTTTCAAGGATGAACCATTGATTTAGTTCTGTGAGCAATCTAGAATCGCATTGATTCACTCTACTCCTTACTACCCCCAAGGGAATGGAATAACAGAGTCCTCTAACAAGAGACTTATAAAGATCATCAAAAGATTTTTAGAGGACAACAAAAAAGCATGGGATTCAAAGATCAAATTTGCGTTGTGGACTGATAGAGTGACAACAAAGAGGTCTCTTGGTGTCTCTCCTTTTCATCTTGTGTATGGAGTTGAGGCCATCTTTCCTTCTCATCTTGCCTTGCCTGTGGAAAAATTATTCCAAGACTACCAGGGAAAACCTGATGATATGATCAGAAGAATACAACAGCTAGTAGAAGTGCAGCAAACTAGGGATAAACTACTGGACAAAGCACATGACCATCAACAAAAGATTAAGTAGGCCTTTGACAGGAAGGTAAGAAAAGAGGATTTCCATCTAGGAGATCTAGTACTCAAATGGGATGCACCCAAGCAGGAAAAATGCAAGCATGGTAAATTTGAAGCCCTGTGGATTGGACCTTTCAAAATATATGAGATATTTCCAAATAATACTTACAAGTTGCAGAATTTGGAGGGTGCTAAAGTTTTTGGTGGCCCTGTAAATGGGCATTTTCTGAAGAGGTTCTTTGTTTGAGCCATGAATGGCTCTTTCATGTCATTGTAAATACCATTCTCTTGTTTGTTTTGATAGATGACCCCATAGCCCTAATATCAGGCATTGAAACTACTAAAGTTCTTAGAGCCTCGCAGGGAGGTATCTATCCCCCATGGAGCCTAGTGTTAGCACATATTTTTGATGGAAGGGTGTTTTTCCCTTAGGAAATAACCCCTTGGTGAAAAAATTAAGAAAGGGTTGTAGCGCGACCCACTTTTGGCTCTTATCCTAAGTTTTTGATGGCTAGGAAGCCTTGGCATGTTTTACTAAGGATCGAACGGATCTCAGTGGTTGAGATCTACGTGCTTAGATCTATGGTCCGCATTCCATATCAGACCCCCCCCCCGACCTTCTTCCTTTAATGGGGGGGGATATGAACATGTGGTTTTATGGCGTGGGTCCCCACTATTAGGTAGTTAATGAAGGTGAGAGAGGTGGTGAAACCTCGTCTCACCACATAAATGGAAAGCCAGAAAGGAATGGTCATAGAAGTAGACTGTCAGCCCAGATTGATGTAAGATCGCATCTGACAAAGAAATTCACATGTAGTATGATAGAGAAAACACAGACCAACTAATCAAAAGCTCACGTCTGACAGATGACTGCATGCACAGTCTGCAGAGAAGGTTCAGACATAAAGCCTTGAATGCTTTGAATTGATCATTCCTCTAGAAGTGTCGAATTATTTTGAGTATATGTAGGCATTTTTTATATTTTGTTATGGTCAATGGTTGAGCAAGGCTCCCGTATTGTAAAGTTTTGATGAAGCTTTAGTTCTTTGGTTATGTATATTGATTTGAGACTTCTTGTTTAATCTAAGTCAACTTCCTCCTTCATATTCTTTGCCTATGATACTTAAGTATCCATCATTGAAGGATTCACATGGATTGTTTTAACTGTATTGTGATGTATGTTTGATTACAGTCTTGTTTTAATGTTCTTCAGTTTCCTGAAACTTTGAATCTAAGAGGATCTTGTGTTTGAATTTTTTCCTCCTTAGGATGATGGAAGACCTGATGTCCATAGAAGAACTCTACATTATCCTCACCGATTCTTCCTCCTATTCACCTTTTACTATAATTTCTCAACTGAATTTGATCAAGGCCTCATATGCTTGTGCATACTGGTCCAGTTTTCTGAGTTAAAACAATATTATCCTGAGTCTGCACCCATTTGACCTCTTTAAATTACTCATTGTGACATATAACCTTATGGGTACTGGGGTTACCTTCAATGCAATCTGAAGGTGACTTCTAGTGCTAAAAAATGCACAACCTAGTGTCACCATCGCTACCATGAAATTCCAGCCAGAGGAACCGGAAGATGTTGAATAAGGGGAGTGTCTTTTCCACTCATAGATGTGGGTGAAGGGAAGCTCACTCCATTTCATTGTTGAAAGAAGTAGCCAAAATAAATTGATCTCAACAGATGTTTTCAAGAGGTTGAATTTGACAATGACACAACATTCTCATCCATACACCATCGGTTGGCTCAGCCAAAAATATGACATTTGCATCAATAATCAATGTCGTTTGCACTATGGAATCAAACCCTTCAAAGACGAGGTATTGTGTGATGTTTCCCCACTTTAAGTTTGTGTTGTTTTTCAAGGACAACTATATATGTGGAAGCATCATGTTGTTTTTGAACTTATGCCCCATAGTATCATTATTACTTTGGTATATCAACTCTACAGGGCACCGGTGGTAGTCTCAAATATTGTGGTCTCTTTGATCTCTGCAAAGCAATGAAAAAAGTTGGTTTCTTAGAATGGGATATTTTTCCTCTGTATGGTTTGATCGAAAGGTGAAGAAAAGGTCACTGCAACTGCCAAAACCTTTGCACGGGGTCTCTCTTCCCAACAGAAATAGGTAGATGGAATAGTAGAGGAGTACAAAGAGATATTTGCCTCGCCTAGTGGGGTTCCTATGCACTGTCAGGTAAAGCAATAAATTGATATGATGCTTGATTCTCCTCTGCCTAACGGCCCTGTATACAAGCATTATGTTATGGAGAATGAAGAAATCAAATTCTAGATCCAAGCGATAATTCTGAAGGGACACATCAGACCAATATGCTCACCTTGTGGGAGCTCAATTGTTCTAGTAAAGAAGAAGGATGGGACATGGATAATTTGTATTGATTATATAGCCCCAAATAAGATAACAATCAAGAAAAAATACCCAATTCCCTGGATTGATGATCTTCTTGATTAGCTCAAGGGAGCCAAGTTTTTTCAATGAGATTGATCTGAAGTTAGGTTACCACTAGGTGCCAATTGAGTAGACTGATGTGTGGAAGACAATGTTCAAGTCCAAAGAAGTCATGTTTGAGTGGTTGGTCATGCCTTTTGGCTTGACTAATGCCATAGACACATTCATGAAAATGATGGATGATATATTACGACCATTCACAAAGTCCTTTATGGTTGTATATTTGGATGAAATCCTCATCTTCAACAAAAATTGGGAGGATTATTTGGGGCATATTCAACAGTTATTGACCACCTTGCAACAACACAAGTTATATGCCAATCTAGAGAAGTGTTCCTTCGGCATGCAGAGAATCCAATATTTTGGAGACATCATGGATGAGCAGGGTGTACATGTGGATCCAGCCAAGATCCAAGTCATTTGTGATTGGTCAGCCCTGAAAATAGTGATTGATCTTTGCAGCTTCTTGGGCCTTGTTATCTTCTACCGGTGGTTTGTGTTGGGGTTCTCTCATATCGCTTGGGCCCTAAGATAGGTGACCAAGGGTGCTGTGAAGGATAATTTTTATGGTCCACGTCCCAATTGAAATCATTTGAGGATTTTCAATCCCGCCTCTACTCAACACCAGTCCTCATTCTTCCATACCTGTAACGACTATTTGAGATTGAGACAGATGCTTTAGATTATTATATCGGTACAATATTAANGTAGAAAGTGGAAGAATTATATTTTGGGGAAGGAAATGATCATCCACACTGATCACGTGCCCCTACAATTCATACAAACACAAGAAAAGTTATAGAATGGGTTCCATCAGAAGTGGTCCATGTACCTGCGAAAATTCCACTTGAATATCAAGTACAATAAGGGTAGCACCAACCATGTCATAGATTGCCTCAGTCGACCCTCGCTAGCAGTGCTAACCACAAATATTAACTCCTATGGACATGAGACATCTAGATGGCTACAATTATATAATAATGAATCTCACGTTTCTACTGCCTATCATACATTGAGCGCAGGAAAAATAGTTCCCAAATTTCATCTCCATGATGGATTATTATTCAATATGAGCCATCTCTATGTTCCTTCAAGTGAGCGTGAAAAAATGATATGGGAAGCTCATTATAGCTTGGAAATGAGACATTTTGGTGTATAAAATATAATGGAGATATTTCATAAGAATTTTATTAGCCAAAGCTTCGATAAGATGTTCACAAGTACATTAGATCCTGCACCATTTCCAAGACCTCCATCAAGAAACAAGGGCTATACACCCCTCTTCCTACTCTAGATAGTCCTTGGGAGTCCATCTCCATGGATTACACGTCCAGTTTGCCTTCAACCAAGCATGGGAATGACTGTGTATTCATGGTTGTTGATCGAGTCTCTAAGATAGAAATTTTTGCACCCTAAAAGAAGAGCATCACAGCTGAGGCCACCACCAAGCTCTTATTCACACATGTTTGGGTAAATTTTTGGCTACCACAAACCATTATCTATGATCGAGACAATGGGTTTCTAAGCACCTTTTGGTCTAGCCTATGGTCGATGATGGACATCAAGTTGACCATATTGACTGCCTTCCACCCATAGACTGATTGGAAAACATAGGTAGTCAACAAGATAATTTTTTATATCCTACGAATGCATAATTCCAATCATCCATGCACATGGGATGAAATTCTTCCTTATGTTCAACATAGATACAACAGAGCCCTCCACAACTCTATTGGCCATATCCATTTTCAGGTGTGCTTGGGGTTCCAACCATTGGCACCCATTGACGTAGCTCTACCCATTGCAACCACGCAGGAAGATTCCTCCCATTCTCAGACATAGGATGATCGGGAAGCCAAATTTATTGAGTGCGTCGAACAAATCCAACAACAATTTCATGATATTGTGCAAAAATCCAATTCCAAGTACAAGCAATGCCACGATCAACATCGGGTACCACACAAATGTTAGGTGGGAGACAAGGTCTGGCCGCATTTGCAGAAAGAGCGCCTCAAAATACCCCATCAAAAGTTGTACCCACTCAGATATGGGACTCACACTGTCACCAAGGTTGTGGGTGAGAATGCTTTTGAATTAAGTATTCCTCATTTCCTTGGCTTGTACCCAGTATTTAATGTGGAACTACTTCGACCATATTTTCCACCTCTCCTCGACCCTTCAGAGCAATTGGCCTCTACAGAAATCAATCCTTCCTACATTGAACAAGAGACAGTTGATTGGATAATGGACACCAAGATAAAGGACACCCACCAACATGCTATTAAACTCTATCGAGTCATCAGGGAAAGTGGCTCACAAGGAGTCAGGTTCAACATAAGTTTCCTCATATGATGCAGGAACTTGACACAATGGATACCATTGCTTCCTAAGGGAGGAGGAATGATCCAATTATATATCATTTTCCACCCATTTATTCCACTAGCTCAAAGACCAATTTCCATTTTGGCAGTTTCTTCCTAGTTTGTTGGGTCCTAAACTTCTAGGGTCGTTTTGAGGCCCTAAACAACGTTTTTTGGGCACGACATAGTCACACAATAGGCTATAGACACAATGTGACAAAAATGTGTGTAGTCCTTAGACAGTTCTTTCCAACGGGATATCATTCACCTAAAACGAAGATTGTATGAAAAATGTATGACCCCAGGAAGTTGATGTACCAACTTACCCCATCGGGGCCCATGTGAATTTTTGCACTTCATCTCCTAGGGTTATGTTTTTGGATGTTTAGGGTTTTCTCATTTATTATTTATGTCTAAAATACCTTTTGGAACCTCATTGTAACCATCTTCTTGTGAAATAATGTAGCTGACACATCTCTTCTCAGAGATAAGCTACCACCATTCTATCTAGCTTGTGTGATTTTTCATTTTACAGTCTTTGTATTTCAGACAATGATTAATAGAATATGAGATTTACTGTATTAATGTGTTCCTTTCCATATCTCTATGTAATTATTTGTTATATCTATGTCTTCATATCATTCCTAAAATAATATGGATCATCACTTGCCTTGGGTTGGTCATGCTTCCAATGACCAATTGGATGAACTCTAGCATTAACATAATTAATTAATATAAATATGTTTTCCTTCAGCATTAAATGGGAGGATGAGATAACCAACAAATTGGAAAAACATGAATAATGACAAGCTCAAAAAGTAGCTACATGCATTACTTAAGGTAAGTGCCAAGAGTTAAAGGCCAATGCCAATAGTTTAATTGAGCAATCCAATGATGTTTACAACCAATTGTGCAATGTAGAAGTAAAGGGGAAGATGACCATGATTTTTATGAATAGAGAGCACACAATTGGAACATATGGCATGTACGACCTACGTATGGTCTCATACTTCTATCCAAGACAATGTATATCCCTCCTAAACATGGTTTAGCAGTGTGTTATCGCTCTGTAAATTCCCAGAGGTTGTCTGAGTAGAAGAAATTTGCCAGAGGTAACTTTATCCAACCACTTTGAAACTGGAATCTAGCCCTACCAGCATCAAAGAGGTATCTCTCTGTATGATTTAGATATGTTTTAACTTTGAGATATTAGGCTAGTTAAGTAAAGTAAGATTGAATGGTTTGTTTTTGTTTTTGTAAAATTAGGTGAAAAAGGCTTTATGCATCCATTGGGCTATGGGGTCTGTATTATAAAGATAGAGATCTGAAAAGGAACTAAAAAAATCTTTTCACGGGGAAAGATAATGCATTCATTGGATTCTTTAGTAGTAAAGTGATGGATAGCAAAAAAGATGAGAATATCAATTAAAGTAAAGAAGCATTTAAGAATTTCTTCACTGTAATATCAGAAGATAAACATTAATATCTTTCAAAGTCGAAAACAGGGTATACAAAGATAAATCCTGCAACATGCACTACTTTTAAAATATTAGATTAGAAAACTATATGACGACTGAGCGAGAAAAACATTTAACACAGAAAATTAAACATCACCAATGAACAACACATGAGAATCTAGTGAAAGTCCCTTTGTATTACTGGAAGATCTCTTGATAAACAATTACAGTCTTTATGGCTTACAGGGTGTAAAGATCAACCCTAGGTACTTCAAAGTTTGAAGTATTTATAATAAAAAATTACATACGATCCTATCATTAAAGATCGGGACATGGCAGATTCTAAATTTAGCTAACTAACTCAACAAGATACAAAAATTCAGGAACTGTTGATGATGTGTTGCAAGCTGATTTCTAGGGAAAACCATTGGTGAGTCATCTGCATGACTTCGTCTGACCGGATTGTTGACAAGGCTTAGACACCTCATCGCCTACTTGATCAGATTACATAGCTCTTCCCACCAAAAATGACTAGGAATGATGACTTTGAGTAGTCTTCGGTATATTTCATCCATCTCTGTATACTTGGAAAAAGTTGGCTTGACGATGAAAACATAATAGATCTCATGCTGTATGCAGATGTCTGGCTCCAACGTTTCTAAGAATGCCTTGCCCACTATGCTTCCCTGTATTCTTGAAAATTTCAAACTATCTTTGGCCACTATGTCCAGCTTCTGTTTATAATCAGGAAGGGTCATTAACTTGTCATTTAAAACCCTTAAACCAGGGAGACCTTTCTTCTACAGAGCTTCAATTTTACCAAAAAATCTTTGCACTCTTGTGTTCATAGTCTGGTCCTTCTCCTCCAACTGTAGCATTAGTCCTCTTTTGGTCGGAACCCTCTTGACCTCAAGGATGGTTTATGTCCTATCTTCAACCTTCAAATCCTCTAACTCCTCCATGGTTTTTGAATTCAGAAACTTAATGATCTCAGTGGCTTCTGTGGGCATCTCTCCCAGTTCTCCTCTTATTTTCTCGATAGCCTGCTTCCTCCTTTGTAATAGTTTGTTTTTCTCGAACATGATTTGCACCATAGGCCATATTTCATTTATGGATTTGGAAATATCCATCCATATATTTTCTTTGTCCTCAACAAGTGTTTTACCTGCCACTGTTTGCTTTTGAAGCTGCTACAATTCCTGTTTGAGCTTGTCTGATGTTTGTTTCTCCATGGAGTAACTGGTTTGGTAAGAAGACTTGAGTTCCTAAAGGTTCTCAACCTCCTTTTTAAGTCTGTTAATTTCTGTCTCTTGCAAGTTCATCTCCTCCATGGATTTTTCCAGTTCTACTGTCTTTTCCAGAGCTGTCAGTGGAGTTGCTGAGGGAATTTCTGCTACAGATGTTATGCTTAATTCTATGAGTGGAACTACGCTCAATGGAATGACTTCCATAGGTG
Organism: Picea mariana; assembly: GCA_032191745.1. Lineage (NCBI taxonomy): Eukaryota > Viridiplantae > Streptophyta > Pinopsida > Pinales > Pinaceae > Picea > Picea mariana. The sequence continues at coordinate 43,060 of JASDQU010438167.1, forward strand.
TTGATTGTTATTTCTCCTTCATTAACCTTTCTAGTTCTGCTTCCATCTCTTTCAATTGTGTGTTCTGCTCCATGATCAACTTGAGCATCTCATCCTTCTCACCTTCTATCTCTGCTATCTCCTTTGCCTGTGCATCTTCTATTGGTGGCAATTTTATCTATTTCCTCAGAGATGATATATCGACATTTTTATTTTTAAGAATCTCCTCGACTGCTTTCACATTCGAGGGGTCATACCCGAACTTGAGGACCAATTCTTCCAACATCTTAATTTTGTTATGCTTTGCAAAGAATGATATCTTCTCTAACTTCAGTTGTGTCTGAACATTGCTCAGAGAGACCTGTAATTTAGTAGCCATAGTAGAAGCATTTGCCAAAGTGGAGAAAACCATTTCTCTAGTTTGCCTGTGCAGATCCATTTGATCAGTAGGGTGCACATCTCTAGTATGAAACTTGAACATTTCCCTTTTGTAATCGGTGATAACCTTCGGGTCGGGCACCTGTGCCTGCAGAAAAATGATGTGCATTCTAACCTTCTCTGTGTCGAATGCAGACAACAGTCTATGCTGCGCCATTGATGTCTATTTACAAAACTGAGCATAAGTACTATTGGTCAATGTCAGATTCCTTTTCTTGATCAGATCATACTTCTAAAAAATACTCAACTTCGGTCCTCCTTTACTCGACTGGTCAATTAGTGAGGTATCTTTCGGCTTCTTGGATGAAATTGTACACATAATTTGCTTGTTTCTTGCGATAGGAAGTGACTGATCACATTCCATAGCAGTAGTGGATTGGGTTTCCTTTTTTCCAGCCGTGTCAATTGTATGACTGGATTTTAGCCTTTTGGTGTGTAATTGGAAATCTTCAGCCGAGACTTTGGTGATGGAAGGTGAAGTATCCTTCATGAGTATTTTCTCCTTGAGAACCTGTGGTGTAGTTGTCTGTGAGATAGTGACCAAAGGGTCCTGCTGTTCTATCTCTACTAGAGTGTTCAACTCCCATTCTGTTTGATTTGCAAAATTTTCTATCTCAAGCTTGGGTGTATGAACATATGGAACATTTTTATTCTTAACCCTCATCTCTAAAATTATTCAACACGGATCATAGTGCCATAGGAAACTAACATGGAACTTCATTTCTTTCAAAAGTCTATCTGCTTCCTCCCCGGTGCCTCGACTATTATAGATGAAAGACCCTATTTTCCCTTTAATTCTAAGTTGTTGTTTCTTTATTAGAGATACAAAATGTATGTTGTCTGAGTTAATCATTTGCCTTATGTACTCCAGGGAAAATATCCTCACGGGAAGATACTTGGGCAATTTGTCTGGAGCTAGATCGCATCCATATAGTCTGATCGCAGTGTGGTTTTGGTAAAGATACCAATCTCTATTTTTTGCAAGTTCTGAGAGGTGTAAGATCCTATGAATCTACTCATTTATTCTTGGTTCTGGTCTGCCATTGAGCATCCTCACCACTGGGTGGTAAAACTACTCGATAAACTATTTGAAACTGAACTCTGTGGAATTTCGTCTGAGCAGTGAAGTCCAAGATGTTACCGTCTGCGGCTTCCCAGTCTTGTCCATTTTCTATGTTGAGAAAGAGAACTTGTCCACTTGAAAGAAAGTGAACATGTAAGCCAGTATGGAGGAATACCAGAACATGCCCTCTGTGGCGAAATTTGAAAGCTTCTCATGAATACTAATCGCCAGGAAAGTGCTGTAGTCAAAATGAGTGGTGAACCTTTCCCTTATAGAGAAAATGGACAGAAAACCCAATTTAGGTTCATCTACCCATTGGTCTAAAAAATAACCAAGTAGAGAACAGAGCGATGAAATGACTTGGTTTCCCTTCTCTGAGAATAGGGAGGAAGGATATGGGGGATTTGTATTGGGGAGATGAGCATCATGTGGGAGGAAAATCTCAAAAATCTAGGCTCTCTGAGGGAAAGATAGTTTCTGGTACAACTCTATTATGACTTCAAGATTAAAAGGAGAGGCAGATTCAGTTCTGGGTATCTGCATCATCTCATCAATGGCTTATGGTTTTATGAAGAATAGAGTTTCTCCTGATGACGAGACTATGGTTCTCTGGTCGGGGAGGTAATGAGCCTGGCATTTGAGGGCAAATTCATGGAAATTGTGGACCTGGGGGAAAAGATATAGAGGAAGGTTGGACCCCCAGAGCCCAATTTCATCGCTCTGATCTAAGAAGGTGTCTTTGAGCCACAACTACAAATCCATGAAGCTAAATTTGCACCTTGTATCTACGATTAGATGATCTTTGTTGGTCAATGGGATCCTGTCGAGGTCAACAGGAGGTGGGAGGAAAGGATTTTCCTCGGCTTCTGCTTTCTTGGATTTTGGCGCCATCACTATGAAAGTACCTGCAATTCAAACAAAATGTTAGTGGGGATGACTATGGTTTTGGACGGCTGACTGAATTAGAGAGAAGACAAGGAAAATTCTCTGGTGTGAGGACAAGGTAAGCAATGGGCGAATGAAGGAGAAGGGTTAGTTTTTAGCGACCGGATGCCTGTTGGGCGCGGGAGACAGATCAACAGGCTAACGGATAAGTTAGCCTGTAATAAATGGCCAACAAGTGTTTTGGAGCATGAGATGGAAGGTAAAAATAAAGGACAAATATGACCGAGTGATGTGGAGGGTGTTGATTGGGGATTGACCATGGTGAAAGGACCTGTAACGAGTGAACAGGGAGAATGGGATGACAGAGTTATGAGATGTGACCATTAGGAGAATAAGTGGAAAATCACGTCATGGGGCGATGGGGGTGTGTCAGAAAATGGAAAGTGGTAAGTGGAAAATTGGTTTGCGGTAAGTGGTGGGAGTTTGGAGCAATGGATTCCTATCATGTTAGAGGAGGGGGCCCGCTAGAAAACCATTCCATTCCAGACACCCCCCCCCCCACCGTTAAACGAAGAATGGTTTGGGGCGTCTGGAATTCAATCTCAATCATGGATCTAGGTGCTAATGCCTCAGTCGTTTAGATGCATGCCTTTGTTATCCATGATTCCGGACCATCACCCCCCCCACCATTAAAGGTAGAATGGTCAGGAGGGTCCGAAAAATCTTGTCGACCATAGATCTGAGCGCCAACACCTCAGTCGTTCATCTATGCATTTTCTTTAATATGTCAGCGTAAAATCATATTTGCTCCAAAAACTTAGGACAAGTGCTTAATGTGGGTTTTCCCAAGATTTCACTATTTTTATCACCATGGGAGTTAGGCATCCGACTTTCAAACATCAAAGATATGGTTCAACATTTATCATCATTCATGTTTTATTGAGATAAAGAAAACTAACCTATACTCTAACCTACTTATCTATGACATTTATCCCAGATTAAACTATTAGACTAAGAAATTACTCTATCCTGGGGTTATTTGACCAAGATTAGGCAATTTGGTCAAATTTATTCACTAGCTAACATAATCTACTTGGCTAAGATTAAACAGTTTAGCCAAGATTATTCACTAATCCTATCAACATCAATTTAAAAGGACTTGGTCATGCTTAAAATGAATGGACCAAGTCATTGTTATTGCATGGGGATTTATTCAATTTCTTTTATGCCCTCTTTTATTCTTTTTCTTTCTTTTCTTTTCTTTTCTTTTTTTTTTCTTTTTTTTCTTTCATTTCTTTTTCTTTTCTTTCTTTTTCTTTCTTTTTCTCTTTTTTATTTTTCTCAAATTATTTGCAGAATGGAAAATTATTTGGCAACCAAAGTAGTAAAGGGATAACATTTCAGTCACCAGTTGATCCTGTAAATTATAGGGTTATAACAGTGGCTCCACCTGGGGATGGTACTCTCCTTGTGAAGTGCCAAGAATCCTGATTCCTAATGTTCTGAAAGATTTCTCCATAGTTTCATTTGTTGTTTGATTTGTTTTATTTTTTGAAAGTTTTGACGACAATGTTTAGTGTCTCAGGGCCTTCTCTATGGGCTTCAACCATCTGATCAAAGTTATTCACTCAAAAACTTGTAAGAAAAATGAAATGGTCTGTACAATGGAAAGGTGTGACTGAAAGGTCCCTACTGAGGAGGTGAATAGTGCTTTGGATTTCTGCCATTCATAGGTCCTCCTAGAAGATTGGTCCCATCACTGTCGTTGAGAAGAAAAGAATTATTTCCTCTGAATTCTTGAATCATGTAAGGTCCCTTCCATAGACTGTCGAATTTTCCATGCTTCCCCTTATCCTCATTTCGAGCATCCCACCTTCGAACCAGATCACCTACCTCAAAGTCATCTTCTTTAGTTCTTTTATCAAAGATATTTTTAATGCTCTCCTGGAAAACCTAACTTTTGTTGTATACTTCTTCTCTAGACTACTGCAAGTGGATCATCTAGTTTATCCTTCTTTGGGAGTCGTTCGACTTGGCTTGCATCTCTTGCAGCAGTTTCATGACGGGAACCCCTACAGAGGTAGGAAAAACTGCTTCACCGCCATAGACCAATTGATATCGAGACATACCAATTGACCTCTTAGTGATCAATCTGTCGTCCCATAGTGTGAAAGCCAACTTGTTATTCCATGACTTTTTGTTTTCTTGCAGAGTCTTCTTAATAATGTTAACCAGGGTTTTGTTGGATGACTCAGTCAGCCCATTTCCCTGAGGGTAATAAGTTGTGGAGTGTCCCAAAATGATATGATACTGGTTGAAAAAATATATGAGCTTCTTAGATCAGAAAGAAACCACAGTGTCAGTTATGATTTTTCTTGGACACCCAAAACAAGACAAGATATTATTTTCTAGAAATTTAATAATGATAGAATCAATATCTTGCATGCTTGGTACAACTTCAATCCATTTTGTGAAATAGTCTGTAGCACTGAGAATCCACCTGTGCTGGCCCGAAGAGGGAGGATGTATTTCTTCGATAAAGTCTAATCTCCATTGCTGGAAAGGAGCTTCAATAAAGATTGGTTTCAGGGGCAAAGGGAGGAGCTTCTTTTTTCCCTCGAACCCCTGACATTTATGGCACAAAGTCACTTTCTAATGCACGTCAGCAAATAGTGTAGGCCAATAAAACCTATCTCTGAGGATTTTATTAGTTGTGGTCTTCCATCTCAGGTGACCACCACAGTATCCTGCATGAAAATCCTATAATACTTTGTCAGCTTCATCTTTTAACAAACAATTCAACAAAATATCTCCAGGATCCTTCCAATAAAGATTGCCTTCTAGAATGAAAATTTTTAATTCTTTCAATTTAAAAAACCTATCTTTAGTTTTGGTCAGACCAGGGGGAGCTTGTAAGTTATGCAAAACAAATATCAAGTATGAATACCATGGAGAGTTTAGAAATACCTCTTTCACGCTTGGAGTCGCCTGCTCTCCCTGTTCATCTAGTGTAGTTAAGAAATTAATATCTAGAGCATGGAAAATAGATACAGCCATTAACTTTGCTAGACCTTGACCTTTAATCAGTTTAGTAGGATTAATATCTATGTCATACTCAAAAATAATAGCAATCCATTTTCCTCTTTTGCCATCTGGATTGTCCTGGGTTAAAATGTCCTTTACTACTGCGTTCAAAATGTATGCAATTGTGTGGGAATGAAGAATATATACTCTAAAATATTTTATGGCTTTTACCAGGGAAAAAACTTGTTTCTCCATTATTTTATAATTCAAAGACGCATCTCTTAAGGATTTACTAAAAAAGGATATGGGTTGTTCATACCCTTCACTATTTTTTTGTAGTAATACTACTGCAATGGTGTGTTCAGAAGCGAAAGAAAAAAGGTAAAATTTTTTGGTGAAGTCAGGACTGATCAAGACTGGAACCTGTGTGAGTGCATGCTTAACTTGTTCAAAATACTACTTGGATTCAGTGTCCCATTTTATTTTTGTTTCCTTTTTTAACATGTTGGTGATCTTGAGAAGCTCGGCCAAGTTGGGTATGAATCTTCTTAGAAAGTTTATTTTTCCAATGAAAGATTGTAACTCTTTAATATTCCTTAGGTGTTCCAGTTTCTGAATGGATTCTATTCTGTTGGGATCTATCTTAATTCCGTCCTTAGAGATTATGTGCCCCAATAGTTTACCTTCCTCTAATCTAAAAAGGCTTTTCTTAGGATTTAG
>JASDQU010438168.1:16674-36427 GCA_032191745.1 Picea mariana
TATAGTGTAAACAGACGTGTGATTTTGACTAAAGCAAAGTAATATAATACTTTTTATTTAAAAAAAAAAATTATCAATACTTATTTATTATTTCAGATTTCAATTTTATAATTTTATAATATTTATTTATTTTAATATTGATTTAATATTTCAGATTCTATTCTTTTTATTTTTATTTTTTTCAACTTTGATAAATTCGTTACTCTTTTTTCAACTTTAACTTGTATTAAAATAAGAGTAATATCTGTCATTTACAATTTTGAATTAAAACAGATCTTAGATTTTTCATCTAGTCAATGTTATTTTGTTATCATTAAGATGTTATCTTTTCTTTTTTAAATAAAAAAATTGTATTACTTGCTTTAACTAGAATCACATATGTTTGAGTATACACTATAGCAGGCCATCTATTTTACCACTACAATAGAAACTAAAACGCTTAACACCATTGTTAATCTCGTTAATCTAATGTGGTAAGGATCAATATAAATTCCAAACTATTAATGACTCTAGTGCGGCAAGTGACTATTTCCCAACTCCAAAGTATTCGTTATTGTGAAATTAAAACGCATTATAAATATTTCAAAATCTGGATTGAGAGAGTTTATAAGCTATATAACAATATTTTATCATATATTATATGAGATATTATCAAGTGAATATATATATATATATATATATATATATATCAGACCAGGTGGATTCAGTACCAAGTCCAATCTCCTAGGTTAACCCAGCTTCATCAGAAATTTAAACGCCAATAGTTGAGAGCAGAAACAATAGAGGCATTTTATTCATCCATTGAAACAGAAGACGTAAAACCATTTTATTATATTTAATGGCTTATTTATTGGGTAAACCAATTGTATTGTATTGGGTAAAACAATTATGAGATTTTAGGTAAACCAATTGTATTGTATTGGGTAAACCAATTATGAGATTTTTTTAAAGTAATAAAATTTATTATAATTAATTTAATGGTTTATTGTATTGGGTAAAGATAGCTAAAATCATGTCATTGGAAAATGTGTTAGTTGTGATTCACACTTTTGTGAAATGCTTATGCTTTTGTATTTTAGATTATTAACTAATTTCTTTATGTATATAAAAAATAAACTTTTAATTTATAAAAATAATTTTAAATTTTATTTGAAAACTTTATTATGATTCATTTTAACTTTTAATTATTTTTTTTTAAATTATTTTTTAATTCATCTGTTTTATTTTCTTGAAATGTAATTTGTAATAACCTAATTTAATTTAATTGATATATTTATTTTCAATTTTATTTTTTAAGTTATAAATTTAATATTTTTTAATCATATCTTTAATTTTTTAAAATAATTAAATTATCAAATATTTTTAAAATATCATGTTATCATGAGTTTGATTTCTATACAATGATATAAGTTTGATTTCTATTTAATGATATTGCAAAACTTACTTACCACTTTGTACTAAATTATGTTTAGAGCATTGGATTTTCAAGTTTAGAGTTTAAATATTATATATAAATTTTTTAAAATTAATTTGATATAAAATATATAATAAATTGATAAACCAACTCCACCGTTACACCATTAAAAAAGAGTACAAATTCCAAATTTTACTCTCTCAATAAACATGAAATGAAATTTATAATACTTTTCCATATAAACACAACTTCAAAACATCATAAAGTAGCGACAATTTCGAAACATCATACATCATAAAAGAGCGAGAGTACAAGGAACTTTGTTATCATGGTGTCCGAGTTATTATAATTATGCCCTCTACCTTTACCACTCTCATATTGACTTATATTTTGAATACACCTTCCAACGATGTTTGGATTATGTATTATATTTCTTTATCATTTTATGATGAAGTTAATATATATATTTTATTTGATGAAGTTAATATATATATAATTTTATAAAAAAAATGTATTTGTGGGATTAAAGCGAATGTAATAATGTTGTAATTTGAGAAAGATTGTACTTAAATTTTAGTGGTGCTGGTTTATAAGGTGAAGTGATCTTCACACTAGTTTAGTTCTTGAAAAATGCTATTCTAGGTGTGTATGGGTTAACATAACCGGTTCGAAATACACCTATGACTTGGTTGCTTTTGCATTCACTTTTTGCTATGAGATTATGGGTGCCTCTTACATTGGTGTTTTGGAACCAGTCAATAACTCATTTCTTTATTTGGTGAGACATGGTAATGAATGAGTAATGATATTCTTGAAGTACTCTCTTCTTCTATGGGAAAAGGGGAAGTTGAATAATTTTTCACTCTTCTAGATACCAACCTGTTGAAAATGTCTTATCAAGTATTGGGTCAACCTAGCCAGCTAGTAAGGTCCTGATCAACCCTCTCATTTTTCCCCTGGGTTGGCCCTGATTGGGTCTTACCTAAGCTCAAAGAGTTGGGCTCCTATCTCTCTATTGAGGTTGTGGCCTAGAAAGCAAAACATGTTTCAAGCTCCCAAGCCCGACACACTCTCTCATGCCCTCTCCAACCAACCCTCAAACACCAACCATGACCACCTTCCCTTAATCTCTTTCACGTCCCTTCTGAAAGTGAAAGGGGTACTTAATCTTGCTACGTTCAGTGTTCCAAGTTAGTAACTCACTACCTACAAAAACTCCCTTTTTGTTTGAAAAATGTGGGTCAAGCTATTACTAGCTAGCGAGAAAGCCTGAGTGGCTTACCCCCCTATGTGTATGATCATTCTTCTTATACAGATATATCCTCGAAGTCAAAAGGGAGACTTCGCACACATAGAAAGGATTGGGAAGGCTCCAACAACAGGTTTAGAATGAGTTTTTCTTGGAAACAAAATTAATATATATTATTTATATATTATTGAAAGAAATAAAGAAAGTAGTCTCACCCGAACCAAGTTGTCCTCCTTAAATGGTGTCAATTGAGCATCGGAAAACTACGCGTAAGGATTATCCAGAAACAAATACATGGGTAATTTAACAAATAAGATAATTTTCTCTTACCTTTGTTCATCCACCTTCTGCATCGTACTTATTGCAGTGGCAAGATCAGAAAAAGGAGTGAATATCTAGGATGTGGAGGCACAGTCCCACAATCCCACCCAATCCAACCCAATCCAAGGTCAGGGTTGAAAAGACCTTCGTTACGAAGAAATCTCTCTTGCTCGCCTATAAAAAAGGTTAAGTGTTTGCTACCAATTTTTTTAGAAAAACTTCCTTATCTACCACGAGATTGACAAAAGGATGAACTACCCTATGGCATTTCTTTCTCTAATTGAGCCATCCCATTTTCCCCCAACAAGTAAGCTAACACGGTCATTACCCATAATCACTGTATATATACATAGAGGGATTTGATTGAAATACATGATACACTCTGGCTAGCTCAAGCTTGATAACACTCTCTAGATAGGCAGATGTCATTACTGGGAAAAAGGATAATACATAAATCATATCGGTGTTGCATATGAATGTGTCCCCTTCCCCAGAGGACAGACCCCTAGGACGGGGATAGAAACATCCCCTATTATTGCGACGTTAACCCCATTAAAATTTTCCATAAATTGAAGGCATACCCCATTAATGAAACATTGTTGTAAAAAATTGCAAAAAATGAAAATACATTGTGTGGACCTAGCAAGAAACCTTAGAGCATCATTTCTAAGCACAGTATATCTACCCAAAACCCCTAAATCTCTCTTCCTTTTTACTTTGTCATTTACTTCTTGTGAACAAGAGAGACAGAGGAAAACAAATGGGATTTATTATGTTGATTTTTGGAAGGATTCATAAGTAGCCATGCCCAATGATAAATATTAAAGACCACAACTCCTCAGTTTTCATCTCAAAGAATTGGATTTTCAACTTTCTTCTAGTGTTTAATTTTAGTTTCAAGTTTACACATTCATATTTTCACTTTCAAAATTCTTCATTTCAATTTCCACATTATTAGTGAATGACTATTATTAGTGTAGGTTTCTAATTCACATTAATTTCATTTAAAACCTGACTTCCATAGTCTCATCAACAACACCACATATCTTATCTACATAAATATCTAGCAAAAAAACAGGATGACACTAACTAAATTAGAAGCTTGTGTTCATAAAAACTTTATGGATGCCTTTCCATCACCAAAATTAGGTTAGAGTATTTATTATTACTACTAYGAGTCTAGGGATAAAGTTCAAAGTGTTAAACACTCCTCTTACAAAATTAAAKTAATAATGGGTTTTACTTACTTTTCCTATTACACTTGGCTATGTTTTTCATATTTGTTATTACAACCTCCTTAATATGGGTTGCCCTCAAGTTGTGTTAAAAGAGTTGAAACTTAAAATAACAAGTAAGATATCCAAGTAGTGGCTAGTCCCTACCTTAATAAAGTGTAAATACAAAGCACCAAGGCTCACAACGTTCCACTTCCACAAAAGAACACAGAAACAACTTTGTCATGACCATGGATTAAGAAAGATAGTTCTCAATTACACCTTTCCAAACTCTCAAAGAAAGAAAGGATTTCTTGTTATATTAATGCTAGGGTTTCTCGAATGTTACTTTGACTTTTTTTTCCTGATCAATGATCAAACTAATAATCAATTTACATAGAATTCCCATCATTGGTTACAACCATGCCCACTAAACATAATGCCCATCGTTGGTTACAACCATGCCCACCAAACTAGGAGTACGTTGACGCAAATTATGGTTAATGAATATCAAAATAAACTAGGACTACGTTATAAATTATAAAAATTACTTATAAATTAGGAGTATGACTATATAAATTATCGGGTTCAATCGGAGAATGTTTCGAGGACGAAGAAATGTAGATGGATATATGATCTTATTCTTATTTAATTTTATTTGTATTCAATAAATGATTGATTCAATTCATAGTGTAAGCGCTTGTTAAAATATGACAGGGATATTTAATTGAAGGAAAACTTGAAAAAACAAAAAAAAGGAACGTAAAGAACTGGTGGGACTGGTCGTTCATGGTTCCTGGCCATGGATCAGCCAACGATCCAGAACCAAATGCAAATGGTATGTGGGACTCTCCTCCAGACAACAACCCTCCTCCTCCTTGTAGGCCAAGTGAAAAGGGGAGAGTTATTTCGATTCCCATTTCTGATGGCACTGAATCACCATCTACGTTTACCAAAGCAAAGGTGGCTCCCAGGATGGATGAGACTGTTGTTCCCAATGTGCCTTGAGAGGAATTCCCTCCAAAAATTAGTTATATTAACAATCTAATTGTGTGAGAGAGGTCAGAGCTTGTTCTTTTAATGTGGCCCGTGGGATGGCCATAGCTGTCCACCTGTCTAATTCATTGATACAATGCAGCGTGACTAAGCCAGAGAGCTTGTTCTTCTTTTGTAGTTCTACGCTGAGGAGAAAACACTTGCAGAGAAAGTTGTATTGCAGTTTGCAGAGAAAGTTGTGTTGTCGTTTGGAAAGACAAACTAGTCTCTTGTCGTGGTGAGCATTCAAGCTTGTCATAATATTGAGGGACTCCTAGCTCCCACTACTCCATAGAACCCGGGCTTGTAGGAAGTATTCTAGGGGACTTTCCCTTAGCCAAGAAAGGTTGGACGTCTCTAGATACTTATAATGAACACCAACAAAAACAACGCCCTTCAGAATGCTCACAAAGAAACGGGCCAGGCCAGACCATGTCGTGGATTGGTTGGTGCAAAATTAATTAAAAAATATTGGGTCCACAACTCAGTATTTCGTTATTCAACTATCAGAAATAGACATTGTTGCCTAGATTTATTCTCCTTATATTTTAATTGAGGTGCATGGAGTAGGTCATGGGAGGTGGATATAGAAAATTGATGGTCTAAAGTTTGTAATCATTCTCAAAGGATAATGGTTGGGTCATATTTCACTGATCAGTTTCAGTTTCAATCTGTTGTGCATGCTAAGGTATTACCTAAGTGCTTCTCTCCCTTTCTAGCTCTGTGTGATCGACTTACCTTCTTGATAACCCTGAGATAGAAGGCCAATGCCCTTCAGCATGCATCCAGTGTTGTGTAATTTCATGGTCTCGAGTTCGATCTCAGACAGGATAACTAGAACAAAGAAATCATCGACAGATTCAGGCTCGAGCTAGTTGGCTCTAAAATGAAGTTTGGCATGGGATCTAGTCGTTCTAATGCTTTTGCATTACAACCTCAACTCTAAATTCAATATTATAGATTTCAAATAGAAAAATTATAATGGTACCGAAAAAATTGGAGCAGTGTGGGTTTAAATGAATGTTTGTTAAAGTTGGATACGAATTCCCTGGATGCGTCATGCATATCTTTGGCTGGTAGGTAGTTATGTAATTTATCCATCATGCCAGGGCTGTGCTCCATCAATGAGATGGATCCTCCATAGATCTTTGTGATCAAAGTTACACCGCATTGTCGTGTAAAAGAGGCCATTCAACTAATAGCATCTCCTAATCTCATCTGTAATGGCTGGGCAGAACATTGTTGAGTAGAACATTGGCTTAGATGGGATGAACAACTCAGAGAAGGTGGGGCAAGACGCCACCATCACGCTCAAGACGGTCGTGTGGTTCTGGATGCAGAATATCAACTGCCACTTTGACGGTCGTGTGGTTCTGGATGCAGAGTAACAACTGCCACTCTCCGGGCAGGGCTTCGGTGCCACAATCAAAACCATCAACAATGGTGAATGCAACTGTGGAAACAATGGCCAAGTGAGGAGAAAATACGGTAACTACAAGAGAGAGGTTGGAAGCATAATTGTTTTGGCAGGGAATGCTCAAACTTTGATTTTTTTTCAATTTTCATCATCTTCCATGATCAATGGGATGAATGTAATCAGGTAGGTGCAAAGCTAAGGGGTGGCCAGGGGATGAAGAGATGGAAAGGTAGGGAGCCAAGTGCAATCCATGCGATAAAGCTAAGGGGTGGCCAGGCGGTGAAGAGATGGAAAGATCGGGAGCCAAGTGCAATCAATACGGTGAAAAGATGGCAAGGTGAGAGTGGTAAGTAAGATAAGTTGTTAGAGCAATGTTCAAAGTTGGCCAAACAACTATTGAGAAGTTAGTTTTTTTTAATTTATTCTCATACACCAAGGCAATAGTGTCACATCAGTGAGCTCTCAACTAATAAAAAAATAGATTTATAATTTTTAATAAATATAAAAATAAATTTATTTAAAATAAAATAAAGATAATAAAATATTTTAATGGAAATTTACTTTAATTTAGGTGATCTTACAAATTAAGAGCCAAAAATTACCAACTATTATAATAAATTGCAACAAATTGCACCACTTAATAAGCGGTCAATGATAGTTGACCGCCAAGTGAAAGCTTTAGTCCCTAGCTAAGGCACGGACTAATAATGGGTTTTACTTACTTTTCCTATTGCACTTGCTATATTTTTCATATTTTTTATTACAACCTCCTTAATATGGGTTACCCTCAAGTTGTGTTAAAAGAGTTAAAGAATCCTACTAAAAATAAAATTGTTCCAATCAAACTAGATCCCTTCCATACTAGACGTCTCTCTCAAACTAGCAAACTCCCTCAATTGGTGGATATAATGTGGATTTGTAGATAGGTCAAGGGAGTTTCCTCAAGATATGGGCTCATCTTCCAACCTCCTTAAAGTATCCAAGGTTGTTACAAAATATGTCTTAGAAGTCTGTAATGCCAACCGATCTCTTTTCCTTGGACAACGAGCTCCTCTCTTCATAGTAACCAATTTCAGGAATAAGTGCCTAAGAAAAGGGGCGCTCTTTTCCTTACTAAGCATTGGGCTCTGGTGAATGTTCCACCTCCCTTGTGCTCTTCTTTCTAGGCATTGGACTTTGGTGAATGTTCCACCTCCCTTCTACTCCTCTTTCGAGCTTATGCATTTCTCATTTTGTGTAGCTAAATCATATAACATATTGAATAGTGTTATTAGACTATTGATTTTATTTGCTTGAATACAATTCTTCTTACTGGGCACATTTAAAATGAGGGCAGGCTCGTAATCAACATCCTCTCTTCTGTCTTGCATGCTACCTTAACACAGGTAATAGTGTGTGCATCAATAAAGATACCTTTTTTTGAGAGAACAATCTGATGTTAGCGCCCTTAATAATGGAAATTGCCTTCAAACTATTGTTGGAAGTATTAGGTGGAATAGGATAAGATTCTCTTTGTAATTCACATGCCTCTTTGCTGTAAACCCTATCTCTCGATCCCCATTGCTTCGATCTATTCGTCGCATTCTAGACATGCTGCAAACTAATTGCTTATCAATTATATTATAATTGTGCCTTTTCCAGCTGATCTGTTTGCATTAGAAAGGTTGTTTGAACGGCTCAATTGATACCTCAAACATGCGTTCATTACCTTGATCCCGAGGATAACAATTATGCTCTAAATTATGAAACAGTCAATGCAAAACCCTTTTAAAATATGGATGTCACATGTTCCATGGCATACCAATATGTATGATTGTATGTATTTATCATTTTATCCTTTTATATTTTTTATTCATAATTTTATTTACAATACTAACTTTTTTAACCTTTTAAGTTTTAAGTCATCACATCATCATTCCATGGATGGGGTGACACATGGGGCACATGTGATACTAGGGTAGTTAAAGTTCCCATGTTTGTTGACAATTGTCTTGTTTTAAGGTTTATGAACAATGGTGATAGGCCGGGGCGGATACGAGGGTAGTTAAAGTCCCCATGTTTGTGGGCGGATACGAGGGTAGTTAAAGTCTGCATGTTTGTTGACAATTGTCCTTTTTTAAGTTTTATGAACAATGGTGTCCACCTATTTTGGTTTCGACTGGGATGGCAGAACAAATGACATGCTATAGTGTATACTCAAACATGTGTGATTTTATCTAAAACAAAGTAATACAACACTTTTTATTTAAAAAAAATAATAATCATCAATACTTATTTATTTATTTTTTTTAAGTAAAAAATGGTGGAGCCTATTATATTACCATAAACAAAATACATAGCTGTTAGTGATGCCAGCTGTCCCGCCTGAGCAGGAAACAAGGACAGCTGGGCATCATTGTCCATGTGTCACCCAGTTTGTAGAATTAGCAAAATTAACAAAATTGACGATGCTACGTCCTGCCCGAAGGAAACCAGGACTAACAGTCATGAGCATGAAACTGGTTCTTCTAACTAGTGCTAGGAAATACTGGTAGCTAGCTATCTTAAGGCATAAATTATAATAGCAAAACCAAAAACAAAGTCTAGTTCTGAACATTAGGTAACCTCTGAACCGAGAAGCTTGTCCTCGTCCTTGGCATGCCTCCATCTTGCTGGGAATGAGTAAGCTCGCGCACAAGTCGAACATTGTTTCTTTGGCGAAGTTCTGGAATGTGCCGCAAAGAACATGTCAAGCCGCTGATCCATTCGTGCGAGGTGGAATATTTGGTCTTCCAGCATATTCCTCATCTCAAAGACAAGATTGAGGTATCCCCAGTCAACTGAAGGTGGCTGCTCCGGGTGATGGCTTTCCATGAACTCCTCGTTGGTGGCCGCTTCTACTTCCTGCGTCTTGTGCTGTTGTCGTGCTTGTGCTTGCCCTTCCGCTTCCTTGGTGGGTTCGGGAGGAACCTCTTCTTCCACATAACAGGGGGAGTAAGGCTTCTCTGCGCTGTTTACATGAGGGTCGAGCGTGCTGCTTACAGGTGGTGGCTTGCTATCCAAGCTAAAGTTCGAGCTTGGAYTCCAATTTTTCGGTACCATAAACAGGGTGTGCTTAGGAGGGCTTTCCAGGCCTCCTTCCGGGATGACTTCCTCCACATACGCCATTGGAGGCGTGTGCGGTCTGTTCCTTYGTCGCCTGGCTRCCATCGCCATGGATTTCTCAAAGTTCTCCTTCCTCTTGCGTCGCGACTCCGTCGTGTACCATGCCGCTCCTCTTCGCGGTTTCCCTTTGTCTCGGGGCATGGTGGGGTTCCAGTGAATTATCCTGATGCTATCAACTGCAGTCGAGTTGTTCCTGAGTGTGGGCGAGGTTTCCGAGTGTGGCCACTGTTCCAGTGAAACGGGAGAGAGGCAGCTGCAATTCTGGTTCGCCTTTGGAACGGAGGCCTCCAGGAGCGACCTGCTACTTGGTCTTACCACTTGGACAATGAGCGTGAATGAAAAGACAATCGCCTTAGCTAAAACAATCCCCATAACCATTAAAGTTTGTTGGATAGTGCGCTGGTGGTGGGTACCCTTCCCTTGTGCGAGGGGCCTCGTCGTTTGAATGCTCCTGCACGTATTCATGCTGAGTTATTGTCCGAGGTGATGAGAGCCGATGGATGCATTAAAGTTGTGTCCCGGCTCGCTCCCGCGTGGCACCATTGCGACCCGTGTCACCCCATCCAGGGCATCAATACTTATTTATTATTTCAGATTCCAATTTCATAATTTTATAATACTTATTTATTCTAATATTAATTTATTATTTCAGATTCTAGTCTTTTTATGTTTTCCAACTTTGATAAACTAGTTCTTCTTTTTTTCAACTTTAATTTGTATTAAAATAAGGGTAATATCTGTAATTTACAATTTTGAATTAGAATAGATCTTAGATTTTTCATTTAGTCAATGTTATCTTGTTATCTTTCATTAAGATGTCTTTTTTTTCAAATAAAAAAATTATATTACTTGCTTTAACCAAAATCACAGATATTTAAGTATACATTATAGCAGGCCATCTAGTTTTTGTTTTGCCACTGCAGTAGAAACCAGAACGCTTGAACACCCGTGTTACTGTAGTGTGGTAAGGATCGATATAAATTCGTTACTTTAGTGCCATAAGGATCGATATAAATTCCAAAGTATTAGTGAATCTAGTGTGACAACTGGCTATTTTCCAACTCCAAAGTATTCGTTATTGTGAAATTAAAACGCATTATAAAGATTTCAGAATCTGGACTGAGAGAGTTAGAAGATAGAATATAAGCTATATAATAATATTTTATTATATATTATATGAGATATTGTCAAGTGAATAATAGTGATCATATATTTATATATGACCAGGTGTGGATTCAGTACCAAGTCCAACCTCCTAGGTTGACCCAGCTTCAGCAGAAGCTTAAACGCCAATAGTTGAGAGTAGAAACAAAGAGGCATTTTATTCATCCATTGAAACACAAGACGTACTAGTAGATTTAATGGACCCTGTCGACGAACCTGCTAGGCATCCGAAAACTTGTAAATTTATTTACAGATTAATATAAATTTATTTTAATAGTTTTTTAATAAAAATTAAAATATTACATTTTCATTAATTGAATCCATATATGGTTTCTAAGTTTTAAGATCACACGTCGAATTCCAAACTTTAAGTGAACTAATTACGAGATTTTTTTAAAGTAATAAAATTTATTATAATTAATTTAATGGTTTATTGTATTGGGTAAAGATAGCTAAAATCATGTCATTGAAAAATGTGTGAGTTGTGATTCACATAATAGAGATTCACTTTTTGTGAAATCATTCTGTATTTTAGATTATTAATTAGTTTCTTTATTAAAAAAAAAAATTATAAAAACTATTTTAAATTTTATTTAAAAATTATGATTTATTTTAATTTTTAATTTTTTTTTAAACTATTTTTTAATTTATATGTTTTATTTTTTTCATTCATTTATAATAATTTAATTTAATTGATATATTTATTTTCAATTTTTTTTTTTAAGTTATGAATTTAATTCTGATTTTTTAAAAATAATTAAATTACAGAATATTTTTAAAATGTTATATTATCATTTTTGTGATCATTACCCGATGTAATGAGTGTTAAGTGGACTATTCAAATCATAAAAATTATTGATCAGTTGCCACTGATACTCATGGATATGAGTCATAGATTAATGACTTACACTACGCAATTAATCCCTAAAATAATATCTAATATTTTAAATCTTATTTAAAAACTATATATATATATAGAAAATAATTTTTTGATTTATAAAAATTATTTTAAATCTTATTTGAAAACTATAATTTATTTTAATTTTTGATTATTTTTTTAAACTATTTTTTAATTCATATGTTTTATTTTCTTCATTCATTTATAATAACTTAATTTAATTGATATATTTATTTTCAATTTTATTTATTAAGTTATGAATTTAACTCTGATTTTTTAAAAATAATTAAGTTATCAAATACAACTTCAAAACATCATAAAGTAGTGGCAATTTAGAAACATCATACACCATAAAAGAGCCAGAGTACAAAGAACTTTGTTATCATGGTGTGCTAGTTATTTATAATTATGCTCTCTACCTTTACGACTCTCATATTGACTTATATTTTGAATACACCTTCCAACGATGTTTGGATTATTATTATATTTCGTTATCATTCTATGATGAAGTTAATATATTTTTTAAAATTTGTTTTATATATATACATATATAATATATTTGTGGGATTGAAGTGAATGTGATAATGTTGTAATTTGAGAAAGATTGCACTTAAATTTTGGTGGTGTTGATTTATAAGGTGAAGTGATCTTCACACTAGTTTAGTTTTCGAAAAATGCTATTTTAGATGTGTATAGGTCAACATAACTTGGTTTGAAATTCAGCTATGCTTTGGTTGCTTTTGTATTTACTTCTTGCTTTGGTTGCTTTTCTATTTACTTCTTGCTCTAAGATTCTGGGTGCCCCTTACATTGGTGTTTTGGAACCAGTCAATAACCCATTTCTTTATTCGGTGAGACATGGTAATGAATGAGTAATGATCTTCTTGAAGCACTCTCTTCTTATATGGAAAAAGGGGAAGTTGAATCATTTTGCACTCCTCTTCCAGATTCCAACCTGTTGAAAATGTCTTATCAGGTATTGGGTCAACCTAGCCAGCTAGTAAGGTCCTGATCAACCCTCTCATTTTTTCCCCTGGGTTGGCCCCGATTGGGTCTTACCTAAGCTCGAAGAGTTGGGCCCCTATATCTCTCTGGAGGTTGTGGCCTCGGAAGAAAAACATGTTTCAAGCTCCCAAGCCTGACACACTCTCTCCTACCCTCTCCAACCAACCCTCAAATGCCAACCACAACCACCTTCCCTTAATCTCTTTCGCGTCCCTTCTGAAAGTGAAAGGGGTACTTAATATTGCTACGTTCAATGTTCCAGGTTAGTAACTCACTAGCTACAAAAACTCCCTTTTTGTCTGAAAAATGCGGGTCAAGGTATTACTAGCTAGCGAGAAAACCTGAGTGGCTTGCCCCCGTATGTGTATGATTATTCTTCTTATACAGATATATCCTCGGAGTCGAAAGGCAGGCTCCGCACATATAGACATTAGTGGGAAGGCTCCAACAACAGGTTTAGAATGAGTTGTTCTTGGAAATATATATATATATATATATATATATATATATATATATATATATATACATATATACTATTTATATATTATTGAAAGAGATAAAGAAAGAAAGTGATCTTACTCGAACCACGTTGTCCTCCTTAAACGCTGTCAATTGATCATCAGAAAAATATGCGTAAGGATTGTCCAGAAATAAAGACAAGGGTAATTTAACAAAGAAGATAGTTTTATCTTTCCTTTGTTCGTCCACCTTCTGCAATGTACTTGTCGCAATGGCAAGATCAGGAAAAAGGGAGAATATCCAGGATGCAGAGGCATAGTCCCACAATCCCACCCAATCTAAGGTCAGGGTTGAAAAGACCTTTGTTACGAAGAAATCTCTCTTGCTCGCCTAGAGGCAAGGTTAAGGGTTTGCTACCAGTTTTTTTAAGGAACCACATTTGGTTCTTGGGAAACCAAATTGGGACTAGAATGCATCTCTGATCATCCCTTTGTTTCTTGGGGCCAATCTATCCCAAAAGACCAGAGTTTGGATTTCAGATTCTGATAGAGGAAAAAAACTCCCTTATCTACCATGAGATTGACAAAAGGATGAACTACCCTATGACATTTTTTTCTCTAATTGAGCCATCCCATTTGGCCCCAACAAGTAAGCTAACACGGTCGTTACCCGTAATCATTTTGTATATACATAGAGGGATTTGATTGAACTGCATGATACACTCTGGTTGGCTCAAGGTTGATAACGCTCTCTAGATAGGCATATATCATTACTGGGAAAAAGGATAATACATAAATCATATCGATGTCACATATGAATGTGCCCCCTTCCCTAGGGGACAGACCCCTAGGACGGGGACAAAAACATCCCCTACTATTGTGACGCTAACCCCAACAAACGTTTCCATAAATTGAAGGCATACCCCATTAATGAAACATTGTTGTAAAAAAATTCAATAAAGGAAAATACATTGTGTGGATGTAGCAAGAAACCTTAGAGCATCATTTCTAAGCACATTATATCTACCCAACACCTAAATCCCCCTTCTTTTTTACTTTGTCATTTACTTCTTGTGAACAAGAGAGACACAGAAAATAAAAATTGGGATTTATTATGTTGATTTTTGAAAGGATTTGTAGGTAGAGATGCCCAATGATAAATATTAAAAAGCACAACTCCTCAGTTTTCATCTCCAGGAATTGGATTTTCAACTTTCTTAGTGTTTGATTTTAGTTTCAAGTTGGATTTTCAACTTTTTTAGTATTTAATTTTAGTTTCAAGTTTACACATTCATATTTTTACTTTCAGAATTCTTCATTTCAATTTCCACATTATTAGTGAATGACTAATATAGGTTTCTAATTCACATTAATTTCATTTTTGCTTTTGAAAATTTAACACCACTAATTTCCCTAGTCTCATCAGCAACACCACATATCTTAACTACTTAGATATCTAGCAAAAAAGCAACACCACATATCTTATCTACTTAGATATCTAACAAAAGAGCATAGGATGACACTAACTAAAGTAAAAGCTTGTGTTCATAAAAACTTTATGGATGCCTTTCCATCACCAAAATTAGGTTAGAGTCTTTATTATTACTTCAACTATAGCTCAAGAACAACGATACCAACTACGAGTCTACAGATAAAGTTCAAAGTGTTAAAGCTCAAGAACAACTATAACAACTACGAGTCTAGAGCTAAAGTTCAAAGTGTTAAGCACTCCTCTTACAAACTTAAAGTAATAATTGGTTTTACTTACTTTTCTTATTGCACTTGGCTATGTTTTTCATATTTCATTTTAATTTTATATTTTTACACTTTTTATTATCAAAAGAAGTTAGATTTGGTTTGTACATTTTTATTTCTATGTTTTGATAATGAAACTTTCTTATCAACATTATTTGAATTTAAAAAGAGTTGTAATAAATTTGTTGGATATTAAATTAAAAAAGTTGTTTACAATAATTCTGTGATTAATTTGTTGGACATTAAATTAAAAGGGTGTTTAGAATTATTTTGACATTTCAAAAAGATGAAAAAACTAGTATTTTTCAAGTGCATTAATAAAATATTTTTATTAATATGTAGTTGAGGTTATTTAATATTTTATTAATAAGTAGTAGAGGTTATTTAGAAGGTTATTCAACTTTTCTTTGAAATTATATTAAATAAATATTGAACATATTTTGATGATTTTATTTTTCTAAATAATTAAATGGAGTATATGTGAGTGAGGTTTAACAAAAATAGGTGAGGTGAGGTGATCGTATTTAAATAGTTTTATTGCATAGAAAATATCTAAGTATATATACAACTCAATATGATAGATGTTTACTAATACTTGATAAATATGGGATTAAGAATGATTTGCACTTATTTAATATATATGATATTAAAATGAATGTATACCATTATAATTATATTTTATATTAATTATTTTGTATTGCAATATTATTGAAAAACACAACTTATTTAATGGACTAAATTAATAAGTAGATAAACTCATGCCAACTCATTATAATGATATTTTATATTAGATATTTTTAATTACAATATTATTGAAGACCCACAATTTATATAATTATTGAATAAAAATGAAATTAAAAATTAATAAATTTAACAATTAAATTGTTCCAACTTAATAAGTAGACAAACTCAACATGTCACTTGGGATTAGTCCCAATGATTAGGAAGAGAAATGTTTTATCTTGTGACATATGTTGAGTTGACATGAAATTAAAATGAATCTATATCAATATCATTATTAATAATTTAATCCTTCCAAGTTAATAACTAGACAAACTCAGCATGTCAATTTTTGAGATTCATCTCAATAGTTATGAGTGAAAAAATTATGGCTTTCTCTACTGTTTCAATTCCTACTTGTGACATGTGTGTTTTTTGTCCATTTGCCAACTCGAATTTATCAAAGACTAAAATATTTTTATGTGCAATTAAACTTTCTAAACATAATCATCTCACAACTTTGTGCTAAACCTCACTCACATATACTCCATCTAATGATTTAGAAAAGTAAAACAATGTTTAAAACATATATTCAATATKTATTTAATATAATTTCAAATATTAATAAATTATTTAGATATTAGTAAAAAATTGATATAACCTTCTAAATAATCTGTACTACTTTTAAGAATTTTTTTATTAGTGCATTTGAAAAATATTAGTTTTTTAATCTTTTGAAATGTAAAAATGATTTTAAACAACCTTTTAGTTCAATGTAAAACAAATTTATTATAAATATTTTTAAAATGATGATAAACAACCTTTTAGTTTAATGTATAACAAATTCATTATAAATGTTTTTAAGTCTAAACAATGTTAATAAAAAAAAATTCATTCAATAATTAAAATATATGAAAATAAATTAAAAAAATTAAAAATAAATAAAAATAAAAATCAAACCTGAAAAAAATTCATTAAATAATTAAAATATTAAAAAATATTAAAAAAAAAAAAAAAAATTGATTTGATAATCCTCTTTTCCCTTGCATGCTCAATAACAATGAAGAAATTTCCTAAGCCACTCTTATGACAAGTCAAATGAATATGATAACAAGGTGGTTAGTTAAGTGTCCTATCCAAATGGTTAGTAATGTAAATAGTCCAATGTTTCTTGTCAATTAACCTTTAATTTCTTTTGATTTGATAATCATCTCTTCTCTCTTCTTGCTTGCATGCTCAATAACAACAAATAAATTTCCTAAACCACTCTCATGACAAGTCAAATGAATATGATAATAAGGTGGTTAGTCAAGTGTCCTTTCCAAATGGTTAGTAATGTGAATAGTCCAACTTTTCTTATCAATTAACCTTTGATAATAGCAATGAGTGGTTTTGATCCACTTTTGCTCCCCAAAAAATCAATAAAATATGTTGACAACTCTTAGATCCATGTTTTACTCCAAGGACATAATAAAAATGTGTGACTTGAAGTTGACTATTCCTCCAAATAAATGGTTGTTATTGCAACCTCCCTAAGATGGGTTGCCCTCAAGCTGTGTTAAAAGAGTTGAATAATCCTACTAAAAAAATTGTTCCAGTCAAACTAGATCCCCTCCATACTAGACGTTTCTTTCTCAAGCCAGCAAACTCCCTCAATTGGTGGATCTAATGTGGATTTGTACTAAGATAGGTCAAGGGAGTTTCTTCAAGATATGGGCTCATTTTCCAACCTCCTTAGAATATCCAAGGCTGTTACAAAATATGTCTTAGAAGTCTGTAATGCCAGCCGCTCTCTTTTCCTTGGACAACGAGCTTAATAGAAATTGGAAGAGCAGCCATTGAACAATATTAGCATACAAATGATAATTTGTATTACACATTGTTACACAAATACATAGGTAAATATATAGTTGGATTCAGATCCAATCGATTCCATATTTGGAGGGAGTGGTTGAGAAGATATCTCAACAGCCTCCTACAAATCTTCAACCAACCCAATCTAGTCTCCTAAAGTAAGCTTTATTCTAACACCCTCCCTTAATGCTTACTTTACAAATTACAATACTTAATGACAATTACAAAAAAATTAAAACACTTGAACTTTCATATGTTTGTCTGGTCTTCCTCAGCACTGAAACTCACTTTGCAATCACACAGCTTCCGCTCTTTCTTCTTCCTCTTCTTTGAGCTTTCCATCGACACATTTAAAGTCAAAATGCTTCTGACCATATTTGAGACTCTTTGTGAAACCAATGCTTCTCGACCTCCCGAAGGATAGTCTCGACACTGAACCATTTTATTGATACACTTCCATCTGTGAATTTCCTCCGAAGAGCAAATTTCAACAGTTATATAGGACAACGATCTAAGTACGAAATGTTTTCAGCAATCAGTTAAACAACTGACCTTGCATAAAATAACCTGTAACTGACACTCCCGGAGCACGACGGGTCACATCAGTTTAGAACAAACTTGGACAATTAAATTAGCCATCTGTTCTCATGCAGTGGAGAACCACCAATTTGAATTATATAAGTCTATTCAATAATTGGTTCTACATCATTGATGTTTTCACACTACACTTAAACAATAGCACATTACAAAACAACAAATCCACAACTAGACACACTAAACAAACACACAACTCACAACTATTCAAACTGCACACTCCATTTGAAAGACACACACAAGTGATATTTTGTTGACATGCCAACAAGTGCGCAGACACCTCCAACAAGCTCGTTTGATCATGAGTATATGCATATTTAACACCGCAGCATGTCAATTCTCTTGCTCGGCAACCTCCTCAATCAATCAACAATTGGTTGCACATGGAATTACGTTTTATGCCCGGACAGGTACGCTCGATCTACCAGATCTACAAACCATGGGCAGCGTCTTCCATTGATGCTCTTAACAGATCTGCCAGATCTACAATCAAAAGGAATCAAGGCAGTGGTTCAATGGGCAACGTCTTCCTTTGATTGCCACAGATCACAGCAGCAATACACTGCAGGCTCCTCCTTCCCGTAGAAGATCGCAGATTGTCTTCAACAGCGAATCGTCTGCAGCAACCTCTCTCATGCAACTCGCGTGTTGATTCACCCACGATAGCGTAACAGCTGTCAGCAATAATTTCCAGATCTTTATCTGTTCCTAGCATCTCAAACGACGACTCCTCCCAGCTTTCACTAATGCTAGCGCACAACGATTTCTTCAACAAAACAAACGGTAAACACAAAATTCTCACACACCTAAGCTAATTTATATGCAGAGAATTTTCTCCCAATATATTTCATATTCCAGCCCCTCTCGTGAGAGAGTCAAGGCTGTCCTTTCTCTGATACCATAATAGAAATTGGAAGAGCAGCCATTGAACAAGATTAACACACAAATGATAATTTGTATTACACACCGTTACACAAATACATAGGTAAATATATAGTTGGATTCAGATCCAATCGATTCCATATTTGGAGGGAGTGGTTGAGAAGATATCTCAACAGCCTCCTACAAATCTTCAACCAACCCAATCTAGTCTCCTAAAGTAAGCTTTATTCTAACAGAGCTCCTCTCTTCATAGTAACGAATTTCAAGAATATGTGCCTCAAGAAAAGGGGCAATCTTTTTCTTACTGGGCATTGGACTTTGGTGAATGTTCCACCTCTCTTGTGCTCTTCTTTCTTGCTTATGCATTTCTCATTTTGATGTAGCTAAATCATATAACATCTTGAATAGTCTTATTAGACTGTTGATTTTATTTTCTTGATTACACTTCTTCCTACTGGGCACATTTTAAATGAGGGCAGGCTCGTAATCAACATCCTCTCTTCTGTCTTGCATGCTACCTCAACACAGGGAATAGTGTGTGCATCAATAGAGATACCTTTATTTTTTTGAGAGAACAATATGATGTTAGCGCCCTTAATAATGGAAATTGCCTTC
This sequence comes from Picea mariana, assembly GCA_032191745.1. NCBI lineage: Eukaryota > Viridiplantae > Streptophyta > Pinopsida > Pinales > Pinaceae > Picea > Picea mariana. The sequence continues at coordinate 36,414 of JASDQU010438168.1, forward strand.
AAACAATCGTTGGA
>JASDQU010438168.1:50071-64404 GCA_032191745.1 Picea mariana
GCTTGCCTCACCGGACGACTATTTCTCATTGTGGTTAACATGAGGAATGGTCCATTTTGGAGGTTGATACAAGACAATTTTTTCCTCTTGTGGTTAATAAGGGAAATGGTTCGGACAATCATTCCTTAGGGTTTATACATTCTCTCCAGGGTGCACTTTGATTAGTGTAGGAGGAATGGCCCAGGGTGGGGAATGGTCCAGGCTCATTAATAAGGGATAGGCATTCCTTATGGTTTATACATTCTCGAAGTTGTTTGTCGGATAATCCACAGTTGGTGTCATTTTTTGTCAACGTTTCAAATCTGAATCTGGATTCCTCATCAGCTTTGACGTGGTTTCACTTTTTACGAAGATCTCGTTAAATGAGGCCATTCAAGTTATTAATGAGGTTGCAGACCCTCAAACAACCAAACTAGCAGAAGTTTGTCTAAAGTCAACCTTCTTCAGTTTCCAAGGAGAGTTTTTTGAACAAACAAGCGGGGTATCCATGGGATCCTCTTTATCCCCAATAGTATCCAACCTCTACATGGAGAAGTTCGAGAAAAATTCCCTTGAAACATATCCTCTTAAACCATCTAGATGGAAAAGGTATGTTGATGATACCAACGTCAAATGGCCTCATGGCAAAGAAGAACTAGACAGATTCTTTGAACACCTCAATAGTATTTCAAAAAACATAAAATTCACCATGGAACTAGAAGAAAACAACAGCATACCCTTCCTAGATGTTCTTATGACTAGAAAACATAATGGTACACTGGGACACAAGGTCTTCAGGAAGAAAACTCACATAGACAGTTACCTCCATGTGGATTCCCACCACCATCCCTCTCAGAAGATGGGGGTTCTCAACACCATGGTGATAAGGGCAGCAAGAATTTCTGACAAAGAACATCTTAAGGAAGAAATAGACCACCTAACCAAGTTCTTTAAGAACATTGGGTATAGATATAAAGACATCAAAAAAGCAATGAATAGGAAGGACAATAAGACCCGTGTACAGAATGATCAAACCTCCAACATAAAGGCCTTCCTTCCTTACATTCGGGGTGTCACAGACAAGATTGCAAAAGTCTTAAAAAAGAAAGAAATTACAACCTCCTTCAAACCCCTAGTTACCATCAGACAAAGAATGAGGTCTGTAAAAGACCTTATAGACCAACAGCAAGGAAAAGGCATCTACAAAGTATCTTGTTCATGCGGGAAATGTTACATTGGGGAAACCAGACGATCATTTCATGTAAGGATTAAAGAACATGGAGCAGACATTAGAAATGAACGCATTCACACCTCGGCCTTAGCAGAACACTCACTTAAGACCAAACATCATGTTTGCCTGGAGGATACAAAGATACTAGCAAAAGAGGATCATTACTACATGAGACGCTTAAGAGAAGCTCTTGAAATAATCAAACACCCCAACAATATGAACAGAGACAATGGCCTGGAGGTGAGTAGTGTTTGGCACCCATTAATCAACCAACTTAGAGGATCAAGTCAGGTTTTTAGAGAGCCGACCTAGGTTTAAATCTCAAAAATTCCTGCACAATAACTATTAATTGACCGAGATCAGCAAAGCTATCAATTGACGATTAGTCCTGATGATGAATCTAGATTTGAATTCGAAACGTTGACAAAAAATGACACCAACTGTGGATTATCCGGAAAACAACTTCGAAAATACTCACCACAAAAATCTAAAAACAATTACACATTCTCTCCAGGGTGCACTTTGATTAGTGTAGGAAGAATGGCCCAGGGTGGGGAATGGTACAGGTTCAGAAGACATGACAATTATTCTTCCTTGCTTGAGAAGAATAGTCCAGATATCTCATTCTTCTACTCTAAGGGAAGATATTCTTTCAGATCTCATAGATGTGAGTGAAATATTGGCCCATATGATTCAGTTTATATCATAACATTGTTTATGTGCAAGTTGATATCAGATGATTGTTATGAATATTGTATGATAGTAGATGTATAATACTCTGGTGGATGTGTTCCATTGTTCATGACTATACGTTGTTGATCAAGTACTTGTGTGTTACTTGGTGTGGTAGTGTACCACTGGATTGTAGTTATGTACTACTATGGATAGACATATTTGTGTTCTATTTTGTTTCGATTTCCTTGAAGACTATCATCAGTATTGTAAATGATTATCAGTTAGATGGATAATCAAAGGACATATATTTCCCAGACGAAAAATGGTTCAGAGCATTTACTCTTCTAGATTAGAAGAATGGCTCTTGTATCACTCTATGGAATGAGCATCATGTCTGATTACTTAGATAGAGTATGGTTTTGAGAGATGATGCAACTGATGACACTAATGATGATGATGGTTCTCATGATTTAGTCATGAGGTTGATGCTACCAGGTGAATGGTATGTTTTTGTGCTCAAGACCATTACCTGTAATACCTCCCGAGCTAGGAGGGAGTGTTGATATTATGGTAGTTGTGGGAGGTATTTACCTCCACGTGTAAAATTGACAAGTATAGAATACTCCAGAAAGCAAGAAGAAACCCAAATGAGTTGGCTAATAACCCTAGAATACTTGTCGGCTCAAGAAGATAATTTATATTAGGTTATTATCCTTCAAGAGAAGAAGTCGGCTATAAATAATAATATATACTGAATAGTTAGATACCCATAATGAGAATTCGGCCCAGGCAGTTAGCCAGAATTAGTATAAATATAGGAGGCCAGTTCTCATTCTGGCAGGCAGTCTCAGAATTGCAGAGCAACACTTCTGCGCACTGTAGTTGCCCAGTTTCTGTGCAGGTTTGGAGGAGAGATGCCATTGCAGCTACTGTAGCTAGTAGTTACTCTTGGAATATCTCTTGGCTACGGTTTGGAATATATGATCAACTCTTGTTGATGCTCTATCCTTGGGGAAAGGTTTGCTACCCTTTGTTTGGCTATCTAGCCTAGGGTTTTCTTCCAGAGTGATTCTCTATCAAGGTTAAGGTGCTCGGAGGGTGGATTCATCCTATGGTTGGGTTACAAGGGTATTTTCAATGGTAAAATGAGCACATCCACTTATATTCTAACACTTATGACAAAACTACATGCTAGAGCACCCATTTGGCCTATGTAACCGTAACAAATAAGCGAAGAAGTTACTGAACAATTTGTTGTCCTAAAACAACAAAAAACCATTGTTAGACAATTGAAACTTAGAGCTAAATTGAGGTCAATGACAGACCTAATTGGCAGCTTGATAGGACCTAGAAAATATTCATGGTATCAAAGATTGGTGGCTGATTTTTGTTGAGTTTTGGACAAGACTGTTTTAGACACCTTTTGGGCAGATTTTGTGGACAACCATTGACAGAGTTTAGTAGAAATTAGTCGAAATTTTTTTGTGGAGGGTTGTAGAGAAATTGGTGGAATTTTTTGTCAATCTCTTTTCACACCTGCATGTTAGGAGTGAGGCTGATTTTTCACGACCGCTTTTCATACCTATATTGCTAGGAGTGAGGTCGGTGTTCATTTGCCTCTTTTCACACCTATGTTGACAGGAGTGAGGCAATGTTTCTTTACATTTACAACATCATTTTTAGTGCAAAGGGAAATGATGTCATCATCTCAAATGCATGTGGAGGATAGGCTAGCTGGAGCTAGCAACTAGTTGCCTTGGAAGGCCAAGATTATCTTTGTCTTAGAGGACCTCGAGCTATGGGCTATACTTGAGACAGTTGTTCCTGTTTTCCTTGATACTTCTCTCATCTTGTTAGAAGAGTTCAGGAAGAGGAACAACAAGGCAAAGAGGATGATATGCGATGCAGTGTGGGATCACATCATTCCCCACTTCACTGGGAAAGCTTGGGCGTTTGAGATGTGGGAATCGCTACACAATATTTATGAGAGCTCTAACGAGAACCAGAAGATGGTTCTCTATGAGCGACTCTGGGGAATTTGCATGCTCCAGGATGAGTCCGTCACTTCTTTCCTTATCCAATACACCCATATTAGAGATGAGCTTGGAGTCATTAGAGAGGTGGTGGACCTATATTCTATGGTGAGGACAACCTTAAACAGCTTCACCAAACCATGGGGTCCATTTTTTTGTGGCATTGTTTCCTGGGAGGTCATGCCCACATTGGAGAGGATGTGGGGTGATTTCATTCAGGAGGAGACTAGATTTGTAGCAGAGGCTTCTAAACAACAGTAGACAGTGCAAGGTGATGAGGATCTTTCTCTTTGGACAAAGGGCAAGAAGAAGATTGGTCGGGGAGGTCAGCAGGGTTCCAAGTTTGGGGCCCCACCACAAGGAGGAGAGAGCAACAGTGGGCCGAAGAGAGACATGAGAACAGTGAGATGATTTTCTTTTAGGGAGATGGGTCACTATGCAGGATAGTGTCCCAAGAAGAGGAATAAGACACGAGATGTTTCAGCAGTGACAACAGAGGAGCTTGAGCTCGATGAACAGTTTGTAAGAGAGTGTGCATTCGCAACTACTTTGTCTGTTGTTACACCATCCAACATCAAGTGAGGAGACAGATTTGAGGAGGACCTACTGACTCATAGTAGTGATTCAAAGGGAGATCAGACTCAGTTTTTTTGGACACCATCATCAGGCGTGACTGGTCCATTAGGACAGCTTCAGTTTTAGAGTTGTCAAGATAGAGAGTTGGTACAGAGGATTTAGAGGATCATAGATTGATGAGGAGGAGCGACAGGTCACCATGGAGGCTTGAGCCTCACTTGGCTATAGAGACGGGAAGATCAGGTTTTGGATCCACTTCAAGTGGAAGCTACTTGGTGAGAGGCCAAGTCGAGGATCTTGGTGAGATGTCGAGATCCAAGTGCTCTTGGTGAGATACCAAGAGGGGGAGACTCTTGGTGAGATGCCAAGAGAGTGACTCTTGGTGAGATGCTAAGAGTAGTGATTATTGACGAGATTCCAGGAGGTAGAAATCCTTGGCGGGAGACCAAGGTGGAAATCTTTGGTTTTATACCAAGATCTAGGTGATCTTGGATAGGTGGAGATACTCTTCCATCTATGGATCACATAGATTGAGTAGATTTGTGTCAGAATACTTTCATTGATCAGGGTACAACCATACTCACCAAGTATTTTCCAGTAGGCAACCATATCCATTGCAGGGATGAGATTGGTGGTGAAGGGAACTTTCCTCGGTAAGAGGGAGTGTTGAGATTTGGGTACCTTGGAAGGTAATCCCCTTGTGTTTGTGAAATTATAAACACATGTGGGAAGTACTTTGTACTTTGTACTATGTATTTTATGTCTAATTTCACTTTGACTTAGGATATTTAAGTCAAAAGTGAAATTTGGTCATTTTAGCCTAAAATGACAATTAATTCACTTTGTGGGTGAATTAAGAGACATAAAGTGAAACTATGGAAACTTAATTAAAGTGGGTTTTGAGTTGAGATTTACTTGAGATAATCTCAACCATTGACTTAGGATGAGATGAGATGATCTCATCCACCCATTTATTAGGCTTCTTCATGCATCCTTAATGAGGGCGCATAGGGAAAAGGAGAGCTTAATTGTTCACCTTGAGAATTTGGTGAGGAGTAGAGAGGTGAGAATTCATAGGAGAGTTTAGCAAGCTAGGCTACACATTGGTGATCATTTGATTTATTTGGTCTTGTATGTGGATGACATGTTGCTGATAGGAAACAATAGGGAGATTATCTAAGATGTGAAAACTCAATTGTCCTCCAAATTTGACATGAAGGATCTTAGTTCTGCACATTTAATTTGTGCATGGAAATTAAAAGAGATCGCAAAAACAAGAAACTTTATTTAAATCAGAGAAAATATGTTGAGACAATATTGTAGAGGTTAAATATGCAGGAATGTAAACCAGTCAAGGTCCCTATTCCTATAGGTGTAAATTTATCTACGGATCAGTGTCCCAAGACACATCAAGAGGAGGAGGACATGTCCCATGTTCCATATGCGAGTGTGCTTGGAAGTTTGATATATGCAATGGTATGTACTAGACCGTACATTGCACATGCAGTGGGATTTTTGAGTAGGTATATGTCAAAACCAGTGAAGGAGCATTGTACAACAATAGAGAGAGTTTTTAGGTATTTGTGTGGCACTACTAGTTATGGATTGTGCTACCGAGGAAGACTAGGTTTGTACAGAGTGTTGGACATTAATGACTTTGATGATGCATATTAAGCTAGAGATATGGATCGTAGAATATCTACAAGAATGTATGTGTTTAACCTGTTTGAAGGATCAATCAGTTGGATGAGAAAAAGACAGTATGTAGTGGAAGTTTCAACTAAAAAAGTTGAATATATGGCATCCACTCATGCAGGAAATGAAGAAGTATGGTTACAGAGGTTGTGTTGAGGTATTTGATTGGTACAACAAGTTGTAAGGATATATTGTGACAGTCAGAGTGCAATGTTTCTCGAACCCAACTTATCATTCAAAAACAAAGCATATTGATGTTCAATATCACTTTGTGAGAGGCATGGTTGAAGAAAAGGTGTTGTTGATGAAGGTGAACACTTTAAAGAATGTTGCAAATTCGTTAACAAAATTTGTGAGCACTGCGAATTTATCTTGGTGTAGAGGATCCATGGGCATTGTTTCCCTGGATTGTTGACTATGTAACCTTGTAACCCCGTGTATGCAAAGAAAACAAAAAGTGGTAGAATGTTAGGTATGTGATATATTCTTTGCTAGGAACGTAGGGGGGTAAGAGGGGGGAAGAGAGCCTCCTTTCCCATGGGGGAACATGGGGGTTTGTAGGGGGGAGGGAGCCCCCCTACAAGGGGATTCAGGGGAAGCACCCTGAGATTTTTTTTTATCGATTTTCGAGTCCATTTATGGGAGGTTTTTCGGCACATGGTTTTTCACTGATGGTTTTCTATTTCCAGTTAAGGAACTAGGGTTGTTGACTAATCCAAGTAATTGCATTAGGGTTTTGGATGTTGTTGGATCATATATGTAAATTGTATTGTAAATAATGTATGAGTGAATGAATATACAATATGTTGGTTTTCTCGGTTTCGGTTTTCAGGGGAAAAATCTATGTGTAATGTGTGTATTTTCCATTGTATGTTTTTTGTTCTTTTATTCAAAATCATTTTGCAGTAAAATATTGTACAAGGTTAAAATATACATTTGATATCAGAGTAATTATTGGCTTCAGGGGGATGCCTTTGTGGACATGGGTTTGACTCGGGACTTTTATAATCCTTTTTACAGTGGGAGATCTATGGTATTGATTCTTCAAGTGAAAAGAAATGGCGAGCAGTTCGAAAATAAAGATCGAGAAATTTAATGGGAAATGTTTTGAGATATGGGAGATCTATTGGTAGACAAAGATAAGTGGATCATGGTGGATCCAGGTACTGCACCTACAGGAACGTTAGCAAATCGATGAAAAAAATGGATCAGAAAGCGAAGAGGAAAATTTGATTGTGTCTCTCAGATTCAATATTACTGAATGTGTCAGGGGAAGATACAATCGAGGAGTTATGGAATAAGTTGGGGAAATTGTATCCATATAAGTCCTTGGTAAATAAACTATTCATGGAGAAGAAGTTGTATAACTTGAGGATGAGAGATGGAGACTCAGTGACATAGCATCTGAACACTTTCAATATTGTGGTATGTCAATTATTATCTGTTGAGATAAAAATTTCAGATGAAGATAAGTGTATAGGTTTACTATTCTCTTTAGTAGACTCGTCAGATAGTATGGTTGTGGCAATAGGTAGTAATATAACTACCTTGAATTTTGATGATATAGTCTCATCCTCGTGGGCAGAGGAGATGAGATGGAATAACATGGAAGGACAGATCATAGATGCATTATTTGCAAGAGGACGCTCCAAGGATAGAAATAGATCTAAGTCCTCAAGTGGGGGATATAAGTCTAAGGGTAGATCTAAATCTATTGGAAATTTTATAAAGGTATGCTAGAGATGTGGAAAAGAAGGGCACTTCAAGAAGCAATTTAGATCCAATAAAGTTGAGATAGTGAAGGGATCTGAAGGTGCTCCCTCTACAGAAAAAAATACCTCCAAGTAAGAAGGAGGAAATGTGTACTTGGATTCTTCAATTATACATGAAGATCATGAGGCGAGGTTGGTTGAATTAGGTGCATCCTTTCATATGACTCCCCACATGGAGTGGTTCTGTGAATATGAAAGGTATGATGGAGGTAATGTTTTCCTAGGTGATGACACCACAACCAAAATCATAGGTCAAGGAAGATTCAAGTTGAGGATCATATATGGAAGGATTAGAACACTTCCTGGTGTTCTACACATGCCAGGATTGGCCATAAATTTGATTTTTGTAAGCAAAATGGATGATGTAAGGGTAAAAACGATATTTGAAAAAGAAACTGACAGGATGGTTCAAGGAGAAATGGTGTTGTTGAAGGGCGTTCAGATTGGAACTCTATATAATATGCAAGGAAGAACTATTAGTGATGGGTTTAATAGTTCCATTATTCTTGATATTGGAGCAGAAGAAGAAAAAAATCCTAGAGTCTCTCAAGAAAATGTTATGTTGTGGCATCAAAGACTGGGGCATATCAGAGAGAAGGGTCTTTGATTACTACACAGTAAAGGTATGGTTGAACATATTCCTAACTTCTCTCTGGATTTTGATTTCTTTAAACATTGTGTATATGGGGAGAAGAATCAGGTAAGATTCCCCTCTGGTGCAGCGAGGGAAGAAGAAATTTTACAGCTAGTGCACAGTGATTTGTTTTGACATGCGTCAGTTCCATCATTGGGAAAATATGTGTACTATGTCTCATTTATAGATGAATTCTCGAGGAATACTTGGATATATTTCCTGATAAATAAAATTGAATTCTTTGATAGGTTTAAAGAGTTTAAGGCTCTTGTTGAGAATCAAACAGAGAAAATAATTAAGGTGTTGAGGATAGATAATGGTGGAGAGTTTTGCGGGAATGAATTTGAAGATTTATGTAAGAAGTGCGGTATAGAAAGGTAGAAGAATACTCCATATAAAACTAAAAGGAATGGAGTTTCAGAAAGGATGAACATGTCGTTGATTGAAAAATCAAGGTGCATGTTCAGTGGTGATAGGTTAGGGAAAGAATTATGGGCAGAGGTAGTGGGTACTACATGTTACATGGTCAATAGGTCACACTCATCAATACTGGATGAAAATACTCCACAAGAGGTATGGATGGTTAAGAAACCTTCTCTCAAACATATCAAGGTATTTGGTTGTGAATCCTATGTTCATGTTCCAAAGGAAAACAAGAGTAAGCTAGATAATAAGGATGAAAATTGTATCTTTATTGGGTATAAAGATGGTCTCAAAGGTTATAAGATTTGGAACCCAAAAAATAAGAAGGTTGTATATAGCCAAGATGTGGTATTTAGAGAAATGAAAGATATTGTCAAACAAGAAGTCCTACCAAGAAAGGAAGAACAAGAGAAAATAGAGTTTGAGCCAAAGGATGATGAATCAGACTCTACAGAAGAAAAATAATTAGAAGAAGAACATCCTCATACTCTAGTATTGAGGAGATCGATACAAGAAAAAAGGATACTAGAAATGTATACTCCACCTGATTTCCATTCAAATTTTTCTTTGTACATTATTGATGATGATCCTAGAACCGTTAGGGAGGCAGTGGAATTAGAGAATGGAAAACTCTAGAAAAAGGCCATGGTTGAAGAAATGAAAAACTTGGATAAGAATGAGGCTTGGGATCTAGTGGAGTTTCCAACTGGAAGAAAGTCCATTGGAAACAAATGGGTATTTAAAAAAAAGATGAATGCAGAAGGAAAAGTGGAGAAATACAAATCTGGGTTAGTAGAAAAGGGTTATTCCCAGGTTGAGGGAATTGATTTTGGTGATATTTTTTCTCTTGTTGCCATGTTAAACTCTATTAGATTTATGTTATATGTCGTTTTTGCATTTGATTTTGAAGTTGAACAGATGGATGTGAACACAAAAGTCCTACATGGAGATCTGGAAGAAGAAATCTACATGAAGCAACCATAAGGATTTGTTGAGAAGGGAAAGAAGGAGCTGGTATGCAAGCTTTAAAAGTCCATGTATGGTTTAAAACAACCACCAAGGATGTAGTATCAAAAATTTGATACTTTTATGTTGGGACTTGGCTTCACAAGAAGCAAAGAGGATCACTGTGTATATGTTAAATTAATTGGTGATCATTTGATTTATTTGGTCTTGTATTTGGATGACATGTTTCTAATAGGAAACAATGGGGAGATTATCCAGGATGTGAAAACTCAGTTGTCCTCTAAATTTGACATGAAGGATCTTGGTGCTGAAAATTTGATTTTGGGGATTGAAATTAAAATAGATCGGAAAAAGAGGAAACTCTAGATAAATTAGAGAAAATATGTCGAGACAATATTGCAGAGGTTAAATATGCAGGAATGTAAACCGGTGAGGGTTCCTATTCTTGTAGGTGTAAATGTATCTGAGGATCAGTGTCCCAAGACACATGACGAGGAGGACATGTCTCATGTTTCATATGTGAGTGCAGTTGGTAGTTTGATGTATGCAATGGTATGTACTAGATTGGACATTGCACATGTAGTGGAAGTTTTGAGTAGGTATATGTCAAAACCAGGGAAGGAGCATTGGACAACAATAAAGAGAGTTTTTAGGTATTTGTGTGGCACTACTAGTTATGGATTGTGATACCAAGGAAGACCAACTTTGGAAAGAGTGTTGGACATACACGGATTTGTGGATGAAAGATGGCCCGGATATGTGGATTGTAGAAGATATAAACACGGGTATGTGTTTAACCTGTTTGGAGAAGAAAACAATTATATGAGAAAAATACATTATGTAGTGGCACTTTCAACTACAAAAGCTAAATACATGGAATCCACTCATGTAATTAAGGAAGCAGTATGGTTACAGAGGTTGTGTTGAGGTATTGTATTGGTACAACAAGCTGTAAGGATAGATTGTGATAGTGGGAGTGCAAATTTTTTGGTGAAGAACCCAACTTATCATTCAAATAAAAATCATATTGATGTTCAATATCACTTTGTGAGAGACATGGTTGAAGAAAAGAAGGTGTTGTTGATGAATGTGGACACTTTGAAGAATTTTGCAGATTCATTAACAAAATCTGTGAGCACTGAGAAGTTAGCTTGGTGTAGAGGATCTATGGGAATTTTTTCCCTGGATTTTTTACAATGTAACCTTCTAACCCCATATATGAAAAGAAAACAACAAGTGGGAGAATGTTGGGTAAGTGTTATATTCTTTGTTAGGCGCGCAGGGGGATAAGAGGGGGGTGGAGCGCCCCCTTTACTGGGGGGTCACAGGGGGGTTTGGAGGGAGTCGGGAGCCCCCCTGCACAAGGGTTTGGGGGTAGTGCCCCCAATTGTTTTTTATTGGTTTTCATGTCCATTTATGGGATTTGTTTAAGCACATGTTTTTTTGTCGATGGTTTTCTATTTTCAGTTAAGGAACTAGGGATTTTGAATAATCCAACTAATTGGATTAGGGTTTTGGATGCCAATGGATCCTATATGTATATTATATTGTAAACAATGTATGAGTGAATGAATGTAGAATATGTTGGTTTTCTCGGTTTGGGTTTCCAGGGGAAAAATCTCTTTGTAATGTGTGTATTTTCCATTCTATCTTTTTTATTTGTTTATTGAAAATATGTTTGCAGTAAAATATTGTACAAGGTTAAAATATACACCTAACACGTCCCCTTCCATGATCACTCCCTCTGGAATCTCTAGCTCTATGAGTGGGTACTTTGGATCTTTCTGTAAGTTGATTGTTTTTGCATATGAGTTTCTCAGTGGTATATAGTCCATGGGGAATACCGACATTGAATAGGAGGCTTATGATGTCTCTTCAACTACAGGTGTCGTTTTTGGTTGAATGCATTGCTTCTTTTATACCGTTGTTGAAGCCATTGTTGCCTTGTGTGGTGCCATCTTCCTCTGCAGTTGCTCTCTACATACAGTTGGGCTCTGCAACTCGACTCTGAAACTAAGCTCTGCAACTCAGCTCTCTATGAGAATTCTAACTGACAATAACCTTTCTCCATCAACCCTTCGCTTGGTTTTATAATTCATTGCCAGTTGTTAGTTACCCTTCATGCCTAAAATTTTATTCTAATCCACTAGTGCTTTGCATTCCTTACATGACGTAATGCTTCATTAACTTCTTATCTTCGATGAATTATCCATTAGATTTTGCAACCTGTTAAAAATTCTTGCCAATATACATTTATGGTTACGTGACACCACTACTTTATCGTCATGGTAGATCTGTATTGCATGTCCTATCATGGATTGTCTTAAATTATCTTAATTGTTATCATAATGATCTCTTCTCTCTACATGATCTTGTCTCTCTGCATGATCTCTTCTCTCTGCAAGATCTCTTCTCTCTACGCAAAATTGCTTCCTTCGTCTGTGTGCTCTTGCGCCTGGTTCTTTCTTATTTGTGACATTTTGGGTTGTTCCTTTTTACCTACTAATCTTCAACTTTATACGTCTTCCCTGAACCATTTTGTTTCTTTGTCCTGTTTTTCATTTTTTCTCTTCCTTTTATTCCTATGGTACACTATGATATAAGTTCTATGGTACATATCCTACGCAATTCACCTAGTTCACAGAAGGACGATCATCCCTGTACAGTTTCAATCGACTCCCATTCACTAGTCCTTCCATGACTTGTCCATCCAACTATTCCAGTTGAAAAAAACCTACTTATGTCACATATCTGATCATGTATGACCCTATCCAGTGTGTCCTAAACTTTCCAGTGTGTTGTAAGAACTTACTATCATAGAGAAGTACTAGTTCTCATGTCTAGAACTTCTTCTAGTACTTGATATGTCTGTCATACCATGCTTTTTGACATGCCTTATATACTTACTAATGGAAACCTGCAACAAATCGATCTTCCTCTAATATCAATGACTATGATAATATTTATTCTATTGCATTGAATTCCATAAGGTCTATCGTCGCAACAATGTAGAGACTTGGTACAATAAATTCCATGGGCATGACTGCTTCTTTACCATGTGCTAATATAAAGGGTGTTGGTCTATCAACTTCTTGCATTTATTTCTATAATCCCATAGCACTGCAGGGATCCTCAAGTCCTAGTCATCTCGTCCTACATTACATACCTTTGTTGGTGAATATTCCAATATCTTATTGAAGGCCTCCACAGTTCCATTTTCTTGAGGGTGACATGAATTTCTCTTTCGATGTTGAATATTGAACTCTTCTGCCAATGATGCAATTGTCTTGTTCAAAATGTGAGTCCCTTGATCACTCATAAGTACTTTAGGACACCCAAACCTTGTAACTACATTATCAAATAAGAACCACATAGTAATCTATAAATGGTTCTTCCTATGGCCATCTTATCAAGTAGTATATCATGGTAATTATATACCTCAATCATGTTCTCCTCGCTAGTGGATTAATTGCTCCAAAAAAATCCACGGCTCATTTTTCAAATGTCTCCAAGATGACTTGCGGATTCAAAGGAATCTCATCCCTTCACAACTTCCTTCCTATTCTCTAACAAACATCGTAGCTCTGACAATATTCCTTGGTTTCCTTATGGAGGGTGGGCCACCATAGCCCTACATGGAATATCTCTTGAGTTGTTTCCTTTCCTGCGTAATGACCTTCTGCATTTCCATCATGCACCTCTGCTAGGATCATTGGTCTTTCGTGTTCTAATACACATTGGCATACTATCCCATCTATGCCTAATTTATATATATTTCTTGCAATCAATTGATAATCCACATATTTAACCACTAATTGCTTCTTTTGTGCTACTATCATATTGGATGGAGCGATTCCTGTACTAAAAAATTGAACAATTTTTGTGGAGTGGTCATATACCATTTGAAATGAGAATAAATGTGCATCTGCTAAACTATCGTCTAGGTTCCCTGAGTCTTATCATGTCATTATTTTTGATAGATGGTCTAGTCCTACATTTAGTTTCCCTGACTTCATAATAAATTTGAATTCATACTCCTCAAACAACAATAACCATGTGCATATTGTTCCCCCTTAATATTGGCTTGTTCACTAGGTATCTAAGAGTAGAGTGGTCTATATACATCTTGAAATGGGACTGCAACAAGTAGAGTCTAAACTTATGTAAGGCATAAACCATTTCCAAGCCTTCCCTTTTTGTCATCATGTAATTCTTCTCAGTAGTTTACAACTTGTTGTTAGCAAAGGAAATTAGATGGTCTAACTCTCCCTCTCTTGGTTGGGCTAACACTACATCGAGTACTATCGATGATGCATCCACATCAAGAACACGACTGATTGTTATCAATT
>JASDQU010438169.1:10081-20639 GCA_032191745.1 Picea mariana
CCCAGCTTGGAGATTATTGTAATAAAGATCTGCTCGACTGGAGGTTTCCCCCTTGAAGAGGCCCGTGAACATTTCTCTCAGAATCAAAGTGTTATTTATGTTGTTATTCTTATATCATTTCAGTGTTATTGTGGTGATTATTCTGGTTATATTGTTGTTATTCTGCCATTTCTAGCATTTTATTTCTGTTCTGCATACTTTTTATATCCAGTATATTACATTCTCTCAATGTTATCCCATTTGAACTCAATCCAATGGCGTAAGTTTTTGAATTTGGTTTAAGTATGGTTTGTTTTATTCCTCGGGCTTCACGCTTCAGTGAATTTACTTAAAATGTCTCTTCACATTATTATTTCAATGTCTCTCCAATGTTATTATTGTCTTATTCACATTCAATACAGTTTATTTTAAATGCCTTTCAAAGTTGTTATTTTCTTATTCACATTCAATATCGGTTCATGCCTTGCTTAAACGAAGGGCACTTTAATATTGGTTCATGATCCCAAATCATGTTTAATAGACAACCTAATAAAAATAATGTGCAAAGCTGGAATTTGAAGCTCACACCAATCTATAAACACAAAAAACAAATCAGCGGGACTTATTAATTTATAAGTTGCTTCTTCTTCCATCCACGTTACATCTACCAATTCAACCAAAATCTTTTTTCTTAAATGTCTCAAGGTTTATTTCTCTTAAAAAATAAAATCTCAAAATCCCCACATCTCAAATAATTACACCAATGAATCTTTGTGTTTCATGAAGAATTGAAATACAAAAACCTACAAGATAGTGGGACAACTCGTGCAGGTTTGGCATTTTCAATCCATCCAGATGATCAATCCATGCTTTTACTTTTGACACACACCAATCAATCAATCTGTCTAGAGATTTGAATTTGAAACACCCAAAGCATCTTACTTATAAAATTCTACATCTTCCATATAAAATTCTATTTGAATGCATACATGAGACAGACTGTTGGGATTAGTTTGAAGTTTACGTGCCTTTGACAATATCCAACGTCTATTGGGATTCAAATTATTATGCCATAAACATTTTGAACCATTATATAAGCTTGCAATCATCAATTTCTAGACTTTGTTTTGTGATTACATCTTTACATAGCAAGTAAAGATAAAAGTATGAGTGTTATATGTCAGGATTATTATTTTATTTTATATATTCTCTCTTGTTATAAGTTTTAAATTTTATGGTGAAAAAGTCAAAACTTAAAGTAGTTAGACAACTCCGAAGATAAAATAACAAAGGGATACAGTTTACAACACAAGAAACTACTCACATGGAGCAAATATATTGTAAGTAGAGTTTACAAACATTAATACTTTTGACATAATGCATCTAAAAATATCAATACATAATGGGTTCTTTATTTACAGGCAACATTGGAATATATCTTGGTAGTCAATTAAATGTAATTTTAATGGTTATGGAAAAAATTGTTATACTTTCTATTAAATACAATTCTAAAATCCTAACTAAATAATAAATATAACCTATAGTTTAAATTATAAAAAAACTTATTTTCTAGTTTCCATATTGTTTCCAAAATTTCTAGTTCCTTTTTCTATGAGAGTCTCTCACATGTTGTTCCTCCTGGATGATGTAAAACTTGTGATACAGTGATAAGTTTCTTTGCATTTCATTTTGTGATTTTGTAGATGTTGAAAATTAGGGTGATTTATATTAAAAATTCAAAAAACTATCTTACATTTTATGCTCATCGATTTTGAAATGTTGTTAGTGAACATTTTTTGCTCTGAAAACCTTTTGCAGATTTGGGGCATGATTGGTCAGCAACAATTTAGTTTAGAGTTGTAGAGTTTGCTTATTGCAAGGTGTTGTAGAAGCTTTGTTGGTCTACACTATAAGTACCATATTTACCAAAACATTTCTAGATGGCTAGAATAAATCCTTGGTGAGAATCTAATCACTATGAGCAAATAGGCTCTATCTTTGTTAGACAGAACAAGAAAGTTTAATCATTGTGGTGAATACCAAATTATTGTTGCTAGGGTGAAATTTTAATCTGGGCTTTCTGGAAAATTCTATATATGCTCTTGCATTGTATAGATTCTTAGCCATAGATGTCAAAATTTATCTGCAAATGTATCATAATTTGTTGTTTACTTGAGTCATGCAAAGATATTAAAACCTATCATAATTTGTTGTTTAATTGAGACATGAAAGGATATAAAATTTAAATTAGGGTGGAATTTTTTTTTATTAAAAATGATTTTTCAAATCTTTAAAAAACTTTATATATGTGAAAACATTTAACATCTTAATATATTTTGTGTGATTGTTATATATATAAGTACTTTTTTTATAAAATAAATCTTCCATCTTTTTCCAAAAGTTGATATATGTGGAAACATAGAGCCAATTAATGTATTTCTAAATAGGTGTTGGAAACAATATCGAGTTTGATTTGAATCAACACATTTTTTGTCTGAAAGTTAGTCCACAATTTTTAATGCAATACTTTGATTGACCAATGGACTCCACTATATGTACTGCTACAATTTGTATTGAAGTGATTTTGTTGACTTAGACTCATCCCTCTGTAATTGCACATGACTCTTGCAATTCGTGTCGAAGTGTTTTTGTTAAGCTAGTCTCATCACTCTATAATTGCACACAACTCTTGAAAGTATTTGCAATGTTAGTCTTATAGTTTGGGCATTTCATATGTCTTGATGGCAAGTATTTTGCCATAAAAATTGTATATATCTTTTATAATCTAAATGCTTGGAAATTCCGTAAGATGTCAATATGTTATCTTGAGATCAGATTGTCCTTTTCTAGGTTTGTAATTATGCTTTCCATGGTTATATGAATTAAATGAACTTAAAAAATTATTATTGTTTTTCTTTACAGGCACAGACAATAGTAACAAAGAAAAGTTGAAGTTAAGGAAAACAAAAATCAAGGTATGCACCTTTGAAACTATATTTCCCTTTTTTATTTATGGTTAGGTAATGCCATAAACTTAACCTAGGAATAATTTGAGTACCATAAATTACAAAAATGGAAAAAATAATAGACGTTGAAAGCTACCAAATGAAAGAGCATTGCATTATACATAATAGCATCGATCATGTGTTGAATACCAATGGTATTTTCAGATTACATGCATTCTCCTATATTCCAGGAGATTGTTTGTTTGATGCATTTCAAGTCCTATTACACTTTCGTTATTCATCAATTGAATTACGAAATGGATTAATAGATCACTTCTTATTTTGTTTAAACAATGGTGATGTAGAATCATTACAGTCATATCAATATAAACTAGCATCTCATTTTTTGTACCAATTGCATGAAATTCATGACGTTCAGACATACCTTAACAAAATGTGATTTTTTGTATCTACAAATTTGAACCAAACTGAAAGAGGCGTATGTGGAGATACATTTTGCATATGATGGCTAGCCAAGTGGTTAAATGTATCAATTGGAATTTGGTCCTTAACAAAGAAAACAAGATATTTTCTATTTAATAAAGATGCAAATACAGAACAATATTGCATTTTGTTTCATGATGCAAATCCTACTAATGGTCACTATGAACCATTGATTTGCAAAAAAATGTCCAGCTGCACTTTTGAAGAAACTAATAATTGATTATCGCTAATGTGAAAATATATTGAATGTCATTGGAAATTTATTATGCATGATATGCATCATCGTGGATTGAACAGAGCAAAAACTAGTACATCTAATTGCAGGGACAGTCTTTTTAGTGCAATTTTCTATTTGGTGGCAACAAACTTTGATGTACATTCTTTAAGACTTTATGTTGTGCAATCGTTTTGCAATGCAATTATGAGTGGTGATCAAAATGCATTTCATTGCTTGCAACAACACCTAGTCGTCGATACCATACAAAATATGACAATGACTGGCAATTGGCAAAGGTATCTCATAAATATGGCAATGCCCTATGAAAAAGGGAAGGTAGAGGGTGGACCATTTTGTTTGCAATGGATATCGATCATATTCAAAGTAAATATCCGAGTGTGGTCTTGCTTTACTAATAGCATTGCCAACTTCTATTTTTCGAGTTCAAACTCTGACATAACATTTGATGTTATGTCATTTGAAACAAATGCATCACACATTCACTATGAACTACTACTAAAAGAAAATCATCAACATATACAACATGTCCATAATGAGCAAACATTGACATTGGCAAATAGTAATGACAAGTTTCAAATAAATTGTCATCAAGCAAAAACAAGCCTAACTAGAAAGCGTAGGCTCACTTATCACAAATTTTAAAAAATGGCACGAGAAAAAAACAAATGCATTGACACATTCTCTACTGAACATGGCATAGATAGAGATGTAGATGGACATTGTACATATTTTCTCAATGCAAAAACACCTCCTAGTCAAAGCAGAAAAATGACATATCATAGATTGAAACAAATAACATGTAGCAATGGAAACAAAAAAGAAGGGTTAGCTACCAAATATTTCCACGTAAAAAATAAAGATGCAAAGCAAATTTATTTGCAACAAATTCAAGACACACCTAGCAACAAATGTGAAATATGTGAAGAATTGCAATTTGCAAAGACCATTAAGTTTCTTATGCATGACTTAGAAAAAGAGTATCTAAGCCTAACATCAAATGACAGGTCATTTTCAACTAAAAAAATTTGTGTTTCTTGCAAAAGAGCACTTCAAAATGGAAAATTGCCAAAGTTTTCAACACCTGAACAGATAAGACGTAACGTGTCATTACCGGTTACAAGTACACTTTCAGAACTTGAATAGAGACTTGTATCATTGAGAATTGCATTTGCACAAATTAGACAATGGGGTTATAAATGATCCCAAATGGGCTTAACTGGATCAATTATCAATGTACCTATCCGTATTGATATTGTGCAAAAAGCATTGCCACATTTTGTGAATGAAACAACAGCAATCGCAGTTGCATTGAAAAGGTGATTGCAATACAAGAATGCATATCAAACAGGAAAAGTACGTGTACACATTATCATCAAAGCATTGAAAGAATTATGTTCTATAACTTTATATAAGAATGAAAACATTTCTATAAATAAGGATTGGAACCATGTTCTAGAACAGGACAATGATAAATCCATCGAAATTGCACATACTAATTATGAAAGTGATACAGAGAATTAATCAGAAAGTGAAATAGCTACAGAGACGCTAATACATGGATTCACAGAATCACAACGCATCCATGATTTACAATACAAGATCATTGAACTTGCACCAGCTGAAGGAAAACATCCACTTGGGATTTTCATGGATAAATATGCAGAAGAAATGAACTTTCCAACATTATTATATGGAAATCCACGTGATGATGACATTACAAAGAGATTCAACTATCAAAAAATAGTGCAATGGGAGTTGCTACATGCAAGTCATGATTTCTCATATCACACAACAAATTTGTTTTTCAAAACAGTGCAAATAATAATTGACAGAGTGCTCTCTCACATATGGATACGAATAAGAAAAGGACAGTTAAAAGGGAGAAAGCTATTAGTAAAAGATGTTAAGTACAAACCAAACTTAGAAAAAACATTGAAATCTGATATTGGATACATATATTTCAAGAACATTCACATTTCTCCTAATTACCTGCAACATATGAAGAAAAATATATTTGCAATGATACGACAGATGGGGCCTCCAACTTTTTTCGTCACATTTACAAGTGCAGAGCATCGATGGAATCCATTGGTGACAACATTAATTGAGTTGCATAAGAATACAAAAAAGAGAAAGCACATTGAAACATTAGAAGATGATGAAATTGATTACCTCATAAGAAAAGACCCAGTCACATGTAGTCATTACTATAGACACAGAATCAATGCTATCAAACAATTGATATGTCATGATGAAATGTTCTTTGGAAAAGTGTTAGACTATTACTTTGTAATAGAGTTCCAAAATAGGGGAAGTGAACATGAACATGGATTGTTATGGATAGAAGACGCTCCAATATATGGAAAGAATAGAAACTCAGAAATTGAATTTTTTTTGGACAAATACATAACTTGTAACACAGATCATTTGGATCTAGATATTGCCAAAATGCATAAGCATTGTCATACATGAAGTTGTAGGAAGTGGAAGAATTCACATTGTAGATATAATTTCCCTATGTTTCCAATGAAAAGGACAACAGACCTTGAACCAATTAATTTAGTTGACAAAGCACTCAATGAGAAGTCGAAGTCTCTATTAACATTTCTGGAAGGAAAAAATTTTGATTGCTTAACAAGCTTCGAAGACTTCTTGATGGAGATTGAACTGAAAAAAGATGAAAACATACAATTAATACAGTGTACAATAAAGCAACCAACAATTTTCCTAGAACGAAAACCTTCACATATTTGGAACAATAGTTTTGCAAAGGAAATGCCAAATTTATCTAATGCAAATATAGATGCACAGTATGTTCTTAATGCTTATGTTGCAGCATCATATTGCACTTCATACATGACCAAACTTGACAAAACTATGACAAATGAATTTCAAAGAATACGCAAAGAACATGAAATAACATTGATCCTATGCAAATGATACGTACACTTGGAAATGAATTGCTTAATCTTCAACAAATGTCAGCTCAACAAGCAGTTCATATTGCACTCTCTTTGCCACTTCATTGTAGTTCAAGAGAGTGTATATTTATAAACACATCGCCAGTTGATGAACAAACACTTATGCTTAAGCCACCATCGATGTTAAAACAAGAACTTGACAATTCAGAAGATGTTATGTGTCATTCTATTATTGATTACTACGTTGAACGTCTGCATGATATTAAGCATATTTGTCTTGTAGAATTTTTATCTGAGTACAAGAAAATGGCACACACATATCAAAAAGTAAAAAAACAAATGTAATATGATTTGTTAAATACAATAGACACATTGACTATGAAAATTTTTGTAGAGAGAAACTGCTATTATGCGTTCCATTTGAAGAAAGTGAAGATACATTGAAACATAACTTACCAACATGGCAAGCTGCATATAGCTTCTATGAAAGTACAATACAAATCAATGAAGCTAAATTTACATACAATATCAATCCAACATGGGTGACCTCGAAAATGCAATTGAACAACTAGATAGTAGCCCTATGGATATTGATGGTACAATGACAAAAGAAGAGACCACTACAATCCATTCTTAACAATATGATTTAGAAACAAACTTGCAATGTCCTCAAGAATCCAATATGAAGAGATCCATTAACTTTGGATTTCAAGTCAAAAACCACCCATTTTTCATAGGGAATGAAGAGTATTACAAAATTAGAAGAATGTTGAATAGAGAACAACAAACAATTGTCAAAGACATTGCATACAAAAAACGTAGTGACATGCACACACCATTGTACTTGTTCCTTACAGGTGGAGCAAGAACAGGAAAAACATTTATAGCAAAGGTTATATTCCAAATCCTTATATGAATTTATGATGCATATAATACAAATGATCCTTTGAAACATAAGGGCTTGATATTGGCATATACGGGTAAGGCAACATATAATGCAGGTGGAACAATAATCCACTCTACATTACTAATGCCCTTCAACAAGTCACATTTTATTCCACTTAGCAAAGAAACATTAGACACCTTATCAAAACTTTACCAAGAACTGCAACTTGTTTTCATAGATGAAGCTTCTTTGATTGGAAGTCGATTCTTATATTCCATTGACAATCGACTAAGAAACATAAAACATGTACAAACCAAATACTTTGGAAACATTGATATGATATTTTGTGGTGATTTTTATCAAGCACAACCCATACAAGACTCTCTAATTTTTGAACAACCTATAATGAACATGCAAACAATAACACGTGACTTTTGGAAATATAATATAAAATATTATGAATTGCATACTACAATGCGCCAAACAGATGAAAAAATCATTGCAATTTTGAATGGGATGTGCACAAAGAACCAACCAAGTGATGATTTGGCATATCTGAATAGAAATTGCATCCGACCTGCACCAAATGACCCAACATTTCCTTATCTATTTTACAAAAACAAATATGTTGCAAGGCATAACAAGCATATGCTATTGCTCATACCCGGAAATGAAATTCAATTAAGGTAATTGATGAGGAAGAAGAGAACCATGGCAATGTGTCATACCATCAACATACAACTACTTTTCCCTCATAACTTGTCATAAAATTAAACATGTTAGCTGAAATATATGCTTGCAACTATGATTCACAAGATGGCTTGGTAAATGGTGCAGACGGAATAATCAAGGCCTATACCAAAACAGATAAAGTTGATGTAATATAGATAAGTTCTATGATTCAAATATTAGACATCGACAAGCCAACAAGCTAGCTTATCTATATAAGCCAAGGATTTCCCAAGATTGGATTCCTATACTACGAATAGCAAAACCAATGTCACTGACAGAAAGACAACTCAACTAAAAATCAGAAAATAATTTCCAATCCAACTTGCATGTGCAAGTACAATACATAGATCACAAGGTTTAACCCTAGACAATGTTGCATTTGACCCCACTGGGATATGAATACATGGATTAGTCTACACAGCTTTATCTCGTGTAAGAAACATAGAATCATTGTATTTGTTAAATCCTCTTACGAAGAATAACTTCAAAGTCAAACAAAAAATCGATATCAAGATGCAAAGTTTACGTAGTAGTGCAAAATGGAATCTAGAATATGATTATCACTCCATACACTCATAATCATCCATCTCAATTATTTCAATAAACACACGCAGCTTATATGCACATATTATTGACATATGCAATGATTATGACACAATGCAATCTGATATTTTGTGCGTACAAGAAACATACATGACACTTTCCATGAACAATGAACACTTTCCAAACTTCATTTGCATATCAAATTGCATTAAACATGGAGTTATGATATTGGTCAAAAAACATATAACACTTTTAGAACATAAACATTTCGAAGAACATAATGTAGAAGCTATGCTAGCAAACATAATCGTTCATGGATTGCAAATCGCAATACTCAACATCTATGCCAGTCCACATGCAACTTTGACCAACATAATAAGCATCATTACAAAAGCATTATGTACTTTACATCCAAGCAAAGTCATTATCATTCTAGGAGACTTCAATATTGACATGCTACAAAGCAATGAAAAAACAAAAAAATTGGAAAGCTACATGGCTAGATACAATCTCCATTTCCTCTTGGACACAACAAAACATTTGCAAAAACCGCTTATTGATCATATATGGTCAAGCATAGTCAATCTACAATACAACATCTTCATATTAGATACATATTGGATTGATCACGATACCCTTTGTTTAGTACTTGAACATTGACATACATGTAAATAATATTACACATTAGCATATTTCCATATGCTTCCTACATATTTACAAGTTTCTTTTTCCCGATTGTCTATTGTGTAAAGCATATGTCCATATTCACATATTTTTGGTTTCTTTTTGTACTAAATCAACAAATTATGTCTCGCCTATCAACAGGTTGGTATACTCTATAATTTATTGTCTCCAAAAAAAAAGAGTTTCTATTGCATTTTACTAGAATTTATTTGCATAGCTAACTACTTTATTTACTGCAGAATATATTAAAACAACTATCGACATTATAAAAAACACACAAACAAACAAAAAACATGGCACAAGAAATGGAAAGGTACTTATTTCTAACTTTACTTATATTTTGTTGCTTTACATCTTATTTATTCTTTGTTGATAGTATACRTTGCACATTGTTTTTGCATAGTAGTTTCTTTTGTTCTACAGTTCATTTTATCCAYTGCTAACAAAAATTMTAATTATCGTGTACAGGTTAGTTGAATAAGAAAGCAACATAGGTGAAACARAAGAASAAACTCAGCAAAGCCAACAACGTTTTAGAAGGTATGTTCACAACAATAGTAAAGGAAATGTCTTCTTTATAGAAAATGATATACATATATATGTCACTACTATATGAATGTGAATGCATGGAATTCAAATGTGTTCTATGCTAACTATAGTAGATAATTAATTTTCAATGTAAAATGAAAAGGAAAATGAAAATCTTGAACTACTTAACGTAGGTTCTACTTAATATCCTCATTCATATGACAATACTAGAGAATGAATTGTGCTTTCCTTGTTTGCATTGCGGCAAATAATTTATTGTACCCTAAATCAATTGCAATTATATCCTTAACCTGATTCTTGGAATTTTCATTCTTGACTTTATTTATAATTCAGTTATATCAATTAGATAACCAAGGAATATTGAAATTTGAAATTGCTACAATTGTTTGTATATTACTACCAATACAATTATTATTGCCTTAATTTATTATAAGGAATGTTGTCACAACCATTCTACAAATAAGTAGTGCAAATGGGAAAAAATAAATGATGCCATTGATTGTGAATCAACAATGTCTTCGCAATGCAAACAAGATTTGCATGTTTGAAACTGAACCTCCAATGACAACGCTTCCAT